>JBCJKH010057429.1:6967-31841 GCA_039877255.1 Loriculus beryllinus | reverse complement strand
TTGTTATTCAGCAGCTCTTACCGGTTTCAGATGGAAGCAATTGGACTCAGACCATGTGAAAATCTTTGAGGGGTTATTGAGATAAAGAATTAGAGGGGTTATTGGAAAAAAATGAATCTGATATCTTTGCAGCCCCACAAGCAAATGCTTATTTTTATTCCTATTTCCAGAGGCAGAGCTCCAAAAATGTAGGAACTACTAGGAGTAAGCTATTACTTATCATAGTCTTTGCATATATTAGAATAGTAAAATCAGAGCAGTGCCACAGAATGTCCTTACACATCCATGTTGAGAGGTAGATGCATCTACATAAGGCACACTACTACTTAAACTCTTTAGTTAGCTGGGAAAACCATCCTTCAATCCTAAACTGCCCCTGAAATTTGGATACACGGGATTTCAGATGAATATTTTATACTACATCTTCAAGGCCCTTCACTACAAGAAGTAAAATAATTGTTATTAAATTCTCAGAAGATTACAAGGCATCTCCAGAACACGGTGCAGAGAAGAGATTGGGCCTTTGTGTTGCACAACTTAGCACTGGGGAAGTAGATTTTGCTTTTTGAAGAATATTTGCCTCCAGCATAATACCAATAATGGAAATAGTATCAGATAATAGAAAACTGAAGCTTTTATTCTCTATAGAACTAAGGAATGATGATAGAAGTACTCTGGGAATTTTACCCTTTAGATTCAGCATTTGAGTCATGAACGTCTGAGACAATCAGTTTCAGTTCTGAAATTACCTTGCTATCTCAAGCATAGGAAGAACGAGAGACACTTTCTGTATTACAATTAAGACATGGAAAATATTATTTCCAGCAAGATTTTATGCTTAAAGCAAGAAAAGATATTTTTTTTAAATCGTGCTTAGCCTTGATGTCAGCTTTTCCAGCACCAGCTGAACTTCAGCCTGTGTGTTCAAGGAATGATCTGGTCCCACCTTGCTCAGTTCAATAGAGAACCTCACCATTACATTGAGAAGCCACTTGGGAGACCTGGTCCTGCCTGCACTGGATCGCTATTCACAGCACACTGCCAGCCTTTGCAAGGCAGCTTCAGTCCATCAGCACAAACACTGCTCCTTTAAAGTGACACTTCTCCTGTTTGCTGTGGCAACCATCCCTATTTCTAGGATAAGCCACTGCATCAAACACATAGCAAGGGGGCAGTTGCAACCTTTGGGGTACACTGCAGGGACAAACACATCTCTCAAACATACATATATTGCTACAGTGTAACATGGTATAATAATATCCTTGAGAAGTGTATGGTACCTGTTTATTTATGGACAAAAGAGCTTACAAACTGTACTGAAATTTTCCTGACTCAATAAAAATGAGAGTTTTATCAGAAGTTTCTACAGACATAACTGTGTTCAGAGCCTACATTTTCTCTTTTCTTATCCCCTAAATTTCTCCACGCACAATTAATGAATTTGGCAATGGAGATGATGCACTGTATTTTTCCAAGTTATCTATCATCCCTTCTGCATTAGAACTAAATCAAGCTCTTGCATTTGCTTTTCTACAGCAGCACACGTGCACTGTACTGGTCATACGACAGTCACATCTGAGTTTCTGCTCTGCCTACAGAAGAAGCTCCTTACTTAACACTGTACAAAACCCAGCCTGGAACCTAACAAATCACAACCATCTCCCTAGATGCGAAGGGCTTGGAAGGACCCAAAGGGTCCAAAGATTTCCTCACCCTCTTGGAAAGCATCAGGTTGGCCGCTGGCATCCTGAGCAGCTCTGGCAGCCAGCAGGCACAAAGTGGATGTGTCTCTCCATGACACCTCCATGTGTACACCATTATACAATTATCACCTATGTATCTCTGAATTCTCATGTATTTATTCTAGCTCTCTTCTTTTGGATATAGCTTTGGACATAGCTTTTTTGTCATCCTCACCTCCATGGTGAGGCTTCCAGAAGTGCTTAGGACCTCTCCAGTGACAGGACTAGCACCTTTGATAAGAGACACATTTTATCCTATTGTGTTTGAAGCTCAACATAATTTCAGAGTAAGATCATTCCCTTTGCATTTTACCACAGTGTTTCAGGCTGGTAGGCAGATGAACTGCAGATGTCCTAAATGGTTTACCAAAGGTTTGCTCCCAGAAAACTATACAAATAAGCACAAGCCACATACAGTTTCTTTCTTTGTTCCAGCAGTGTTACTTCTGTAAGTTAGAATTTTCTCCACCTTGTAAATTTGAACTGTAAAGCTTTTATGAAGTTTCTGAAGAGTTTCCATTGACTAAAATAAATGGATTACAGATGCAGAGATGATCATGACAGAGGGATTACAAATGTTTGCAGAACTAATACTATTTATTCTCAGGGAGACTTTACAAAGTAGACAAAGTAGCATGAGACTACTGTGTGTGTGTGTGTGTGTGTGTGTGTGTGTGTGTATTCAGAGGAGCACATGAGATATATTTTCTTCTCTATAAAGAATGCATTAGATGCTAGTTGTAAAGAAGTGACATAATCTCTATATATGTAAATATTTTTTGTATATATATAAAAAGATTGGCATTTTGAGCAAAAGTGTACTAGAACAGAGGGGATTTGCCAGGTTGAAAGGGCAGAACTCAGTTCAATTCTCCAGTTCATTGACTTCTACTTCAGTAAATATGCTTATTCAACAGAGTTTATGAGGCTCAGCACTGAAACAGCTGGGTGAAATCCTGTGACCTATGTAACACAAGAGAATAGAATATATAATTCTAGTGACACTTTCTGACCTTAAAAATCCTTGAGTCAATGGAATAACTGTAAAAAAGGGAAAAGTTTCACACATCTTTGAAATGCTGAATCCATGAACCTTGAAAAGATTAAGCCCAAGTATTCCCTATTTTAGTGTATTTTCTTTTTTCCATTGTTCAGATGTTAGACATCCACATATATAAAAGATAAAGTTTATAATTTGATTTAATTCTATCTCCACATAATTCACTGGAGTCAATATATAATATAAGAAAAAACTTTAAAATACCATTAACTGTGCTCATTAAAATGATAAAGCAGAGGCTGCTTATTATAAAAAAGGAAAAGGAGCATGACATTTTTGGCAATAATTTGGAATAGATTTCCATATTCACATCTGAGTTGTTCATGTTGACACATATTGGTGCTAAAGGGTGACAGTTTTATAGCTCAGTTCCAAGTACAATGGATTGAGATTCTCTTGGCCAAAAACAGGCCAACAAAAATATTCCAGTGGCTTTCAGAGCTACAAAGGGATGATATGGGCTTGTGTACTGGAAGGCACACTACACATGGGACTACCCAAGCTGCTTTCTGCAGGGTTACAAGGGAAAACCCATGACTATGAAGAAACTATAGAAAAATAAACAAGAACTTCATTTGTATAAATTATTATTCTACAGAAGAACCATTTGTCTCACACCAGATGTATGGGTGGGCTCGGTGATGAAAAAGAAAAGGCTGCAAATAGAAAGAGCAGAGAAATACAGCAATAAAATATGTATCACCAGGGGATGACTCGGTTTTTTATGCTGAGGGTGAAGAAGGTGTGGAGCTTTCTGCAAAGGCTGTGCAATGGGAAAAAAAATCCACTCATACAATTAACCAAATTCCAAGACAGAGAACCTTAAATCCAGTGGAACCTGAAGAGAGTCTAATACAGCTTGACAGAAAACGTCTAAGTGATCAGAGGACTAACCAAAAGCTGTGTAGAGGCTTCATGATCTTTGGTAAGAAGGCCAAAGACTTGTACTTCTTCTCTATTACTAGTTGATTGGAACTATGTAAATAGAGTAAAATGTAACCTTGATTTATATATGGACCTCAAGTCTTGATAAATAAATAAACGGAACCAATCTTAGTACAGCTAGCGGAAATAAATTAAGCTTTCTGACTTTAAGCTTAGCTTTATTTACTTAACAGAAAGCAAGCTGCAGGTAACAATTTCACTACTACTAGGTTTCAGCATATGGTTAAATGATTTTCCAGAACTGGCTACAGTCTAAGTTGTATTTTTGGCAACTAGTTGCATATCAAGCTGCAAAATCTGATCCAGATCTGCATTGTGAGGAACTTTAAGAGAGTTTTAAGAGATCTCTGATTTGGTGTTCAGCCATTTCTCTAGAACCAGCTAATTACCAAGAACTATACTGCTGTCAGTGCTGGTGAGCAACATGTATGCACAGGTTCAAAAACTTTGTATGAGGAATAACACAGTCCTAGAACAGGACAAGTACTGATGGACCAAAGGTGAAACAGGCCCCCAGAATGTTTCAGCACTTTCCACATTCCGCTGAGTTTGCTTTCCATATGCATTTATTACTCAGAGATTTACCCGCACAATTTTGAGCTTAAAGCTCTTGGTACCTTAAAGAACTGTGCCCTATTATTCTGTGTTTTCTTAACTGTTTTCCAGGTGCTGTATGACAGAGGCAGCTGTTCAGTGCAACATGAAGTCTGTTTTTCTGGACCACCTTCCTCCTATTTACTCCCACATATGCGCTACTGAAGATGCAGTTCAAAGAAAAGTAACAGAGTAACAGTGCTTTGATTTTCCTAATATTTAATTATATTTCTAAATTGGATGAAAAGCAGGAAAATTATTAAGGATTTCTTTTTGTTTTGCAAACATTTTCCTTCTAGTTTTAGGACCAGATTTTCTCAAAGACATGCCCCAGGCAAAAAAACCCAAATCAAGCAAAACAGAAAGTTGAATGCTTTTCCTAAGTACAACCTGTGCAGGTAACTTACAGAAGATTACAAGTTAATAAAAAAATTGAGATTAGTAATGTTGTTGAAATGTATGGGTGTCTAAATTAACCTCTGTGGGGGCAATTCTTGCTTATACAGAATTAAACATCAACTAGTCCTATGACAGTGGGAAGTGCTGCATTTTGCAAGCAAATGGAGTATATACGCATAATATATGAAGACAGTAGAAATTCCACATCTCATATTGCATATGAACAGTTTAACTGAAATCTTCAGTACAAGCGTAAAAAGAAAGAAAGAAAAAAAAGAAGTCACAAGCAATGCCCGTTAGCTCTGATCCCACCTTCCAGATAAAGGGAGATGTTATGGGTAGATATAAAATAGCAGGTCCTTGACAAGCCCAAGGAAGCCAGTAGCTCTCCACGCACAAGACCTTGGCAGCTATGCTAAAGAGATCCACTTTCTCTGTGAAAAGCTGTCAAGTTTTGGAAGCAAAGATCAAACAGCCGAAAAGACAAGCTTCAGGAAATCACGTCAACCATGTTAGCAGCCCTTGATTTATCTAAATGGGGAAAGCTCTGTAAAATTAAGATATACTGTATGTTAACACATAATGGCATTTGGGTCTGATATATGTTTGATGGGTGAGCAGATTTTTTGTCTGGGTAAAGATAATTGTAGCTTAATGTTGAACCAATTATTCATGAAGACACCAGGGGACTCACATTAACAACTAGTTAGGTTCCAAGTTTTCGAGTGAAAGCGAACGATGAATTTCAACTGTTTGTCTACAAATATTTAGCAATTATACAGATATGAAGACATTCAATAACACTCAGTAGCCATGGCAACCTGTTTTCGCTTTATCTGAAATTGAAATTCAAAGAGCTATTTGACTGGAGTAAAGCATGCCGTTTTTTATGCTTTACTGATTTAGTAACAAGATTTTAAACTTTTGTCCTATGTTGTGAATATGTCATTATGAGAATGTACTGTTGTCTACTTTTCTATTTTCAATTCTCTATTTATACAAGTAATTCACATTTTTACCCACTGTCTCAGTTTTACTTCAGATCCAATAGAAATATACTAATGACTTGGGCCCTTCCACCTGTCAGCCCTTAGCTTTTCTCCTCATACCAACATTAATTTTTTCTCCTTTTTCATCATCCACATACAATGAATTACATTAAACTTTTAGCTGTAAAGAACATAGCAACTGATAGATCTGTACTGCTCATTTGAAATTCTGTTCTTGTTTTCAGCTATAACAAAATGCAGCTAATTTCAAGCTGCTTTATATTGCTTTTTATTTCAAAGTCACAGAGACAATGTGGACACAGCTTCTTAGTGCAGATAACACCTCCTTGCATTAGGGCTGTTGGCAGCCAAGGCAGTAAAGGGGACCACATCAGCCAGATCAGAAAAACCACCTAGCACCAGCTACCATGAACTTACATGCTAGCCCACTAAAGAAACTTGTTTAATTCTACAGGTTGACACACCAAACGCTGGTAAAAACCTGCACTAACCCACAATAGAGGTGCTTGATTCTAAACTTTCCTGTACCCCATTCCTAAATGGGAATAGGAACCCAACCTCTGGGGACAAAGGGATACACACACATGAATCTGACAGCAGTCATTAACAATCTAATATTGTAACAACTGGGTCTTGTGAAAAAACACAGGGTGCTTGAAGTTCAGCTGGAACAAACACTGCTTCAGAATTATTCTGAACCCTAAGAACCCTCGGTCAGTATTGTATTGGTATTTCCAGGCTTGAAACCACTCACCTTGGATAAGCCTGTTCATACTTATGTTGCTTTCTTTCTACAAAGCAAACAACTGCCTAGATAAAAGCTGAGTGTTTTCTTCTGTTTTGCTCTCAAGGATCAGTGGAGGGCTGCAGCTGCTGAAGAGGGGCTGCTGTAGACTGATAAAGGAGGTGGAACGGAGGACATGCATTCACAGTCTGCCTCTTGTGCTTTTCCCACCAGGTTTTGGGCTAGGAATGATTTTTTACTTCTGCGTCAGATCTACAGGGCTTTCAGGATGGTTGTGTCTTTCTTTTTAGGAGAGGTGGACCTTTCCCAGGGGACCTTCCAGGTACCTCCCAGAATGTTCCTGGTCTCCCATCTTTCTCCTTTGCTCTGCCCACCACACAGTGTTAGTGTCTTGAATGCTTTCCAGTCTCAGTGTGGGATATTTGGACAAAACTAAAAGCACAGTGTATAAGAGCAGTCGAAGTAAAATAAAGTTACCTTTAGTACCCTTATGTTCCCTGAAACCACCAAGCTTCAAGGGTGGATATAGGCCAACAGTGACTTTTCTGCATATAAGAAAAATTGAAACAGCTATGCAAGCAGTAGCTGCATGAACTTGCAAGGCAATAAGCCAGATAGTTTTGCTAAGATCATTTCCAGGCAATGTTCCATTCCCAGTGGAGATTTTTATTGATCAGTAGTTATTTTTGCTTGCAATCAGCCATAGACTTGAAAAAAAACCCACATCTCTTTAACGGAACATCATCTTAAAGCGTATCAAAACTGCAGGACCTTTTGATTACAGTGTACATCCACTCATTAAATTTATTTCCTCTATCTGCCTTCTGCTTGGTTTTTAGTATTTTCTTTTCCCCCTGCTTAGAATTAGTAAGAGCTCTGCCACTGTCAAACACAGCAGCATGAAGATGCAGGAGCTGCTGCAGATTAGAAAGCATCAGTCCCACACCATCCTGCTGCAGTCAGTACAGAACAGGACCTCTGCCAGTGGATACTACTGTGGATGAGGGTTAGAGAACTGGGGTTTCAGCTGACTCTCTCTTCTGACATGCTTGGAGCAAGCTGAGAGTCTGCATACTGTTAGCAAATGTGGGGTTATTTTTTAGGAAAATCCACACCTAATGACATTTGCATCCATTCATTTTTGGCTGTTGTGTTCAATTATAAGGGTGATACTGTCTATGTGAAACAAATACGTATCTGTCTTTAACCACCATTAAATGCAGATCTTTATGAATGTAGGTTACTATAGTTACACTAGCATTGTGGGTAGTTCTTTCATTATAACTGCTGCATGTTTGCGTATAAACAGCTGAGCTGCATTTTTTTACTTTAATCTAAGAAGCCACGGGAAATGCTTTGATTTAAAATTTGCTGATTAAGCCTGCAACATTAAAAATGTGAGATCAGGGTGAAAATGAAATCAGCACAATTCACTGCATTTTTATTATAAAACTTAAGGAAAAATGTACTTTGGAAAGCTCAAAAAATGTTACAATGAGTGGGTCCACAATCCATTATGATTGAACATGTGCTTAACCATTCCACAGATACAGATTTTAATGCCAAATGATAGGCTTGTGTTAAGCAGACCATAAATATAAAGGTTTGTTGTATGCTAGTGCTTCAGTGATACATCCAAACCTATTAAAAAGGAAATCTTCCTGATCAAATCCAACTGTTCAGGGTTTTGGGTGAGGGCTGTGATTTGGTTTGTTTAGGACTGGTTTATATGCATTTGTGGTGACTGATCACCTTAATAAAATGCTTCCTATTTTAATACACATTAAAAAGTCAATAGAAGGCTAGTATTTTAATATTAATTTCAAAGAGAAGTGGAGGACCCAACATAATTCTTCAACTACTTCTTTTGGTAAGAGTCCCTAATTCACCATGAATTTTACTACCAGAAGTCACCCTGATTTCTTAATGAAGTAATCCAATCATTTGATAAGAAAAGCCCAAAAGAACACTCTTCACTTCTTGTAAATGTCTTAGGAACATCTCTGCTTTATCTTTATGACCTTCAGACATAACCACAAAGTACAGGTCAAATAGCTTTGAGCTTCCAGGAAACACTGCTCAGAAGATGAGAAAGACAACTTGGTAAAGAAGAAGACAGAGAGCAGTGTTGCCCATGGCCACATGCCATGTTCCATGCCCACACAGGAAAGCACACAGGGGAAGAGCAAGGAGAAAGAGAGAAAACCACAGCAGGGAAAGGGGATAGCTCCAAGATTAGCTGGAGGAAAAGTGAGGGATTACTGAGGTCCTTCTGGTGCTGTTCTCTCAAGGACTCCTAACAAATCAGAGCAAAGCAACAACAGAAATACTACAGTCGTTTGCTATGGTCACTTTTCGCAGCATATTTTCAGACAACAAAGACAATAAACAGTTTCTTAAAAAGGCTGACCAAGACCAGTCTATCACCAGCACATCCATCTCAAAATAACATGACCCTGATTTCACAGTCTTTCCCCCTCAAGATTCAGCATGAAGTGCAGCAGAGGGCATAAAAGTTGAAAACAGCTTTCCCCAGGGAACAAGTTGAGCGTTTCAGGAAACAGCCTACTGCAGATGTGGTTTACAAAGCCCCTGTATTATAGAATTATAGAATCATTTAGGCTGGAAAAGACCTGCAAGATCTTTGAGACCAACCATTAAACTTACACTGTCAAGTCCACCGCTAAACTATGTCCCTGCATGCTACATATGCACATCTTTTAAACACCCCCAGGGGTGGTGACTGCACCACTTCCCTTGTCAATTCTTGACAACCCTTGCAGTGAAGAAATTCTTCTTAATATCCAATCTAAACCTTTCCTGGTGCAACTTGAAGCCATTTCCCCTTGCTCTATCTCTTGTTATTTGGGAGAAGAAACCGACTCTCACCTTGCTACAGCCTCTTTGCAGGTAGTCGTAGAGAGCAGTAAGGTCTTTCCTGAGCCTCCTTTTCTCCAGGCTTAACAACCTCACTTCCCTCAGCTGCTCCTCATAAGACTTGTGCTCTAGATCCTTCACCAGCTTCATTGCTATCTTTCAGCAACTGCTGGGCCTACTAATTCTGTTCCTTGCACCTTACACACAGTAATTCACATCTCAAACTCTCCTTTAATTTTCTTAAAATTTTATCTCAGTGCTGTCTTTTGCATTTAATGCCTCTGACTTCATTCATGCCACGTAGGATTGCTTATTTAAAGTAACACATTTTTAATACGTGCATTAGTGCTGGTTTAGTCTCTACTTGGTCAGATTAGTGTACCTCTCATTTAATTACAACTTGAAAGGTTAGAAAGTTTTATCATGCACACATATTCTCTGGGAATTATCTGACTCTAAAATATAATTAATCATCCTCTGTCATGCTTTTATTATACCCACTGCTCTCTGGAGTCATTCCTTTATTTCTTCTTCATTCATATTCCTCTGACCTTCCTCTTCACTCTGTTACCACAGACCTCAGGTGAATTTTAGCTGGCTACTCAGAAATGAGTGGATATTGTTAAACTCATTTGTCAACCACATTATCAACTCACAAATACAAGATCTCTGCATATGTTTAGCATTTTCCATATATAGCAGTTCAAGTATTAACACGGATGGCATCTGTCAATGTTGACTAAAATTAAATTTTGGAACTACTGTAAATAATAAAGCAGTCATATAAAGATTATTTCTCTGGAGCATAAACTACCAGTAAACATGATTTGCATGTTGTGCTTACAGCTGTTTCAACATGAACTGTTTGCTGTGGTTCATTAAAATGATTTGATTTGTCAGATTCCAGGACAGTTGCAAGTCTACCTATACTGGCCTGGATGAATGTAGTGACAATTCAGGTTTCAGAACTATGCACGTATGTACTGGATTAGTGAGCTGAATTGAATAATAAAGCTTAAAAAGAGATTGTTAATCACATGTTTCTGACGAGATAAATGAGAGAAGGAGTACCTCTGAGAGGCGTTCCTAAGAAACAAAGAGTACAAATAGCAAAGCAACGTCCCCTGTGAAAAGAAAACCTCCTTTATAGACCTACATCTCACTTCCGTTCAACACACTGCAATCTTTTCTATTGACTTAGTGGAAGTTAAACTGGGACTTGGGCATGAAATTTAAATGATATTTCCATATAATATTCTCAATCTAGATAATAACATTCATACATCTAGGAAATGTTTAACTTACTGTAAATTCACACAATTTATTTTTTTTCGCAGGAACATTTTTGGTATCTATTTCATTCCCTCTATAACATCACAAGAGTCTAGATTTTCCCTCCTCTCTTTTCTTCCCTATACACATAATCAGGGCAGAGCAACAAAGAGCAAGCAGAAATTTAATTTCAGCTATGCAGCTATCTCTTCCCAAACAGAAATGGTAAGAACACAAAAAAGAAATTTAATGAGTAGGGCTGTATTTAAGAGTTCAGCTATGCCAGAGAAGAGCAACAGAGAAAGCATCATCAACATCATTTAGAGTTTTGGAATAATTCATCTTTATGTCAGACCCTCAGGGTGTGAGCCTGAGTGGCTATGAGCTTGATGCTGGACCTCAGGCGACTTTATCTTCCCTGCCCCACATCCCCCAGCACACTCAGTCCCAGGTCACACAGGAAATTGAAAAGGCAAATATTGTGAGTAACTATGGCAAGAGTAGCTGCCCTCTTTTCAGTTATCTAGCCTTGCTTTCCACCACTTTGCTACCCTCTCTTGCTCTCAGCCATTGTAAGAAGAGAACCTTAAGTGGGGTCCTATATGTGCACTGTTTTTCCTCCATTTACAAAGCACACAAGTTCATATTGCAGAACAGAGGACAGGCATTGCATGGTTTCTCACTCTACTGCAGACAAAGGAATAGAAGCGACAACCACTTGAACAGCTGCGTCCTGGGTAAAACCATTTCATTTTTGCCTTCTTTCCCTGCACAACTCCTTGCTCTTCACAGTCCTGAAGTGCTTTTCAACATTATTGAAAGCAATAAGGGTACCAGTGTGAGAGATAAGGAAACCATAGTGTGGCACTAAATTTACAGCATTTGGACATCAGTGAAATTGTCAGCACCGTTTTTAGAGGTGTAACTTCCATCCAGTAGCCAATTTAGCTGGATAAGAAATGACTGTAATTGCAGGGGTTCTGCAGCAATCCTGATTAACTAGTTCTAACCTGTGAGCTTTGGAGGTTTAGCAAACCTCATCTGACTCCTAAGTCTCCAAAGGCAATGTATGTGTTTCCACCGCTCACAGAATATTACAGGAATCCAAATCCTACACTTGCCATAATAAAAACACATATGGAATAACTGTTCACTGAGTGCATGTCCAAGCAAAGTGCTCAGCAAAGTATTTTGCAGCAACAGGCTTTCTCAGAAAGAGCATAGGCACGAAGTATTTCAGCAGAAGAAATTCTCTTGCTGGTCACAGACATGTTTGCTTCCAGGAAATCCTGTCTGCTCTCAAAAACTCTGCTAAGGAAATGCAGTGTTTCAAGGACACTGGAACAGGGAGAAGGAGGGAGAAAAATAGCTTCTTCAGTTTCCCACAGTTCCAAGACGGAAAAGGAAATTTGTTTAGGTCAAAAAGTAAATGCTTTTTCTACAACAAAACCTCCGCATTTAGCATAGGCACAATCTGAAATGCTTCATTTAACCTAAAATAAAGTATTTTATTATGGCTTTGGTTTATTTAACTCCTGAACAAAGGGTTGTTTCCTTTTTTTAGCATGTAGAGCCTTTTTTCTGTTTTTAAAAAAAACTAAAAATATGCTGATTTGAAGCAAAAAGTGAAGAAGTTGGATCATTAAAGCACTTGAAGGAAGCATTTTGGCATTTCCTGTGAAACGGTTTTGAGCTGTCTCTTGTTCCTTTATTTTTTATCAGGAGCTATTTATAAGATTTGACCCAAATTCCATCTCCCCAGTTACCTCCTATTTTTCAACTAATTTATTAGTTGTCCAGTAGTGCCCAAGATCTAAAGGTAACATCAGCTTAGTTATCAAAGAATGCAGTAAAACCCTCTCTTAACACCTCAGAAAGAGAGAGCAAAAAGAACTGGAGCTTTTCCTTACCACACTTCTACTTTTCAAGATTTCCTCAGAAGGAAATCAAAATGTATCTTCTCCTATTTGACAACATATTCCTTATTCCAAGTCTGCCTGCAGGCATGGGACAGTTCTTACGCTTTGTGCATATGCTGAAGCCCAAGTATTTGTTATGAAATCCTATTAGCACCCCTGCTCTGCCATCCTCCAGGCCTTGATGCTGCAATTTGAAGCTGTGTGTTCTCCTTTGCAACACATGCAACTAATTCCCATGGATTTCTGTGCATTTGAACACCAACTTGTCCGCTGGGTGAGGGCTTAGATGGGAATTTCTAAGGCTAATGACACAACAGTTTGGACTATGAGAGCCACTGAGTTTTCTCCTAGCAGTTACATTAAGTAAACCAGATACACATGGATTTTGCTCAGGAGCTGGGATATGAGCTACAGAGAAGCTACTGAGGTATGCTTGGTCTGGTTTGGTTTTTTTTACTATTTCCTATCCCTACCATTTTTCCATACTCATGTTCTAGTTTTCAATTTGAAGCAATTTACTGGGGCCAAATTCTTGTCCAGATGCTGACACCAAACAGCACTCCAGAAGTCACCACTGCAAAAACTTCTTTTTGCTAAACTGGCAGAAGCAGGTTCTTTTATTTTAGCAAGTAGAAAGGTTTTGATATAGTTCAAATTATATAACCACATTTTCTTCCAGAAGGAGAAAGACCTTATTGAAGTCAAATATCAAAATTCCCATTTACTTAAAAGGACCAAAATGTTAAAACTCTAAAACTTTTGTAGCTTTTAATAGAGACTGATAGGCAAGCCAGCTATCCCAATCATTTGCTGGATCTTTCTGAAGAGTTTGATCTGAAAAGCCTTTTTTAACCTCCAATTTTCTCAAGAAGACTTAAGAAATGAAATTATCTGCAAAGAAAAAAAGCAAATGGATGACCTTTTTAATTCTGGAGCTAAAAAGTGGTGCAAGTCATTTATAATAAATTACAAACCATTGTAATTTGTACTAACTCAGTCCTTACCTTTTCATTAGCAAAGACTGCTGTTTGCCCACAAATTACTAACGATGGTTTTGTGGTGGCTGCAGCACACCCAAACCCACCAAACATCACCCTGATTTTGGTTTGAGACTCACACAACACAGCTATTACCTTGTATTGCAACAGCGGATTGGGTTAAATAATGCAAGCTCCCTCCAGAACAAAGAGTTTTTGGAAGCATTTGTTAATATATTGAAATCAATGTTACATGAAATAACAAAAAAAAAAAATAGAAAAAGAATAGAGAAATGAGCAATTGCAAATTCACAAAGAGACATTTACACTGTCAGTCGACTATGCTTAGAACCTCAAAAGAGCATTAAATGCTGCAAACGAGCATCAACAATTATGAGATATCTAAAACTCTATCACAAATCAGCCTAGTGAGAGCACACAAACAGGTTTACAATGACCTCAGCACTATTGCACACACTCTTATCTGTTAAATTGCTTTGTGGCAACCTTAACTCATGTCCTTGACCATACTTTCAGAAGTATTTGTCTCTTGCTTTCCAAAGATCTGACAGTTCTTCTTTAGGGCTTGTGAATATAAGAAGTTCAGGGTTTTAAAGATTTATTAACTATTCTTGCTTTTTTATTTGTAGATGCAGTCCATTCCTCCTCCTTACTACTGATACACAACTAAAGAGCTAAACCAACTGTGGAATATGGCAATAATTTATCACATGAACTAAAGCTAAAGTTTCAGTTGGCCAGTGGATAGTCTGAAATGAAACAACTACCTATGGCAGAGCATGAAATGGGACAGTTTCAAAGGGTGCTGTAAAGAACATCTGCAAGACATGCTTGGAAATCCCTGTGGAAAATGCGCTATCCAAATACATAATATGGCTATGGTCAGTCTTTCTCAGTCCATCCTCTCTATTGTAAGTCTCTCTCTTGGTCTACGGTTTTCTGGGATAGAAATAATTGACTTCTATGTCTGTCTCCATCTAGGGTTTTTTTTTTCCCTTATTCCCTTTGCATGTTCTACCCCGTCCTGCCTTTTCTATTTATACAGCAAACTCTTTGAAGCAGAGACTTTCTCCTGTCTGTATCGTGTCTCAAAACACAGTGTCCCACCAGTGCTTGGTCTGTTGCAGAAGAATAATAGACTTGATAATTATTATTGGTCCATGCTATTAAAGTTACATCAGTGACATGAATGTGCAAAACCATCAAGCTGCTAGGGAGAATATCTGTAAGTATCTTAGCAGATGTCGTGTGTGTGAGCAGCTGAAGTAAGGAGCTAAACAAGTACGAATAGGTTTACAAAATGAGGAAAATTCTCAGGAAGGATGGAATTAGTTGGAACAGCCCAAAATGGAGGTAGCATGGTGCAAGATACTTACTTCACCTATTGTTTTACATTAGGGGTCATACTCCATTACCTTTTGCTCCAAGCTCCAAATCAAATTTGATTAGGGACTAATCTGATTCCACATAATGAGAATACTATTTAGGATGCATACTTTAAATGTGGCTTTTAGTCCACAGTTTGTTAGGTTAATGAATTTAACAATTGAGATGATTTGTATGTTCCATGGGTGATTTGGCATGGAAGGCGTTTGTAAAATGTGCAAAAGTGGCTGAAAATGGCATTTCAAGCAAAACAAGCAAATAATTATGGCTGGTGCTCAACTTGAGTTTGTCCTTCACTGATACACAGGCAGTTAATGTTTCTCAGATGTTTTAAAAAGTACAGTTAGAAAGCATGAAATTAGGAAGAATTTTTTTGACAAATAAAATGCTTGAAGAAAACTTGAATTTTCTGAGCTGATCTAGCAAAGTACTTTGGTGCTACACCTCCTACACTTACAGAATGCCTCCAAAGGAGCATGGAACATCCCATGCTTGGAATATGCAGCATAAAACATCTGAAATCAGCACACTTGTCTAGCTAGCAATGAGCAGATGCGGGTGAGATGTGGGACTTAACTCCCACTCACCTAGTCCCTAGCCATTTCTCTGGGGAGGTCCCACCAAGGACCCTCTCTGAACAGATGCACCCATAGTCTTTCCATCAAAACATGCGCTTCGATCTGTCCTTTAGCTTTTAAAATGCAGTTGATGGTGTTGGAGCTTTCCTATTTTTTTGCACAGAAGTTTTATAGCTGAAGTATTCAACCAGCAAAGCAGAGGCACAGATGCCTTCATCATCCACCTCTCCTGAGCACCCTGGTCATTAATAGTATGCTGAGGAGTGAAAAGAACAAGAAAGCTGACAACCAACTCTTGAAAGATAAAAGCCCTGCATCCCAGACCCTGATTCCAAACGTACTGGCACATTTTATCTGGTCACTTGAGGTATGCTGTTAAAACCAAAGCATTTAGGTATCCCTAGAAGTGAGTAGCTTGATAGGATTTCAGAGTTACAATTTCAGACACAGGAACCTGAATTTTGCCCTAGTCTTACAGTGATGTTCAAATCCTGTATTGGATTTGTCTTGCTCATTCTTACTCCAGGACCCGAGAACCGATTCCTTGTCAGAAGCACCGATGCAGAGTAGTGAGATGACAAAGAAACTCCAATGGCACTATAGATCAATAATGACTTTTCTTATATTACGGGTTTGTTGCAGCACAAAGTTCTACAATCAGATGCTGCACACACTACTCTTTTTGGAAATGTGAAGACATGGCACTAGGAGATTTCAAGCCAAGCCAACTATTCCAGGGGAAAGAAAGTTTGGGAAAGAAAATTGTATTTCATACGGCACCATGAGGCTCTTTTGGAAGCAGCAGCGACAAGGTACCTGAACAATGTCCTTACAAAATAAAGGAAAGGAAAAGAAAAACAAAACATACACACACACACACACACAGAGATAAAAAATCTACCATAGTTAGACTGCATCTCAGGACTCATTCTGCTGTGTTTTCTTAGAGCTCTACTGCAAAGATCATCTTCCTGCCAGCATGTCACCAATTCCCCTGCTCCTCACAGCAGCTCCGGGGAACATGAAGTTCACTTACCCTCTCCTCACTGAGTCAAAACCAAAATCTACAGAGAGAAGTGGTGGCACCTCCAGACAAAAAGGATGACAAGTTCAAAAGAAGTTGGAGAAGGAGGAACTTCCTGGTGAAAAGATCTCAATCAATGCCTGGAAGGAGCTGCAAAAGGCGATGAGACACTCCTCTCTACTCTTCGCTCTTAAAACACTCATGACCCACTGTATGCCACCCATGGCAATCTTCTTTCATTGAAACCCATTTCTCTTACAGTAGTTTAAATATCATTTAAAATTACACAAGAAGTCATGTCAGCCCTCTGCGAGTTTTTGTGCTGCTATGAGTACAAGTCAGCCCTACTCTGCAAGGCCCCTTGTTAGCTCTTTTACGTGCACCATGGACTTTTTGGGTCCATGTAGAAATGCAGATATATGACTCCAAAAGGCTTTAATTTCTGCCACATAAACACCACAAAGGCTCAGAATGATACTGTTGTGAACCACTGCTGTGTCATCCTATTTAAGGCAGAAGTATTATCTCTCACTTAGCTCTCCTGCTGAAGCAATATCTCTCTGTTAAGTGCTCAGGGTGTATCACAGGATTTGCCTTAGGGCAGAGATCATAGTGACTACATTTCCTAGGTAATGAGCATCTGAGAAAAGGTTGTACAAGGAAGAGAAAAAGAAGCAGCAACGGTGCTTTTCTTTAAATATCAGTCATTTGATCAATCATATTCCAGCTTGATGCTAACATTAAGGTTCATGCCGTAACTTACTGAGCTACAAGCAGCAGACATGATCTGGGGTGGATAATTCCTCTCCCACTGACAATCCAGGATCTATGACTTCTGAACAAGCTCAAGCACCTGACAACCTGACAGATATTTTATAAAGGTACATTTATTATGGGGTACTTCCTGACACAGATTTACTCAGCTGAGTTTTTGCCAGCTAAGGATCTTGTCTTGCAAAGATGACAGCAGGCCAGGCTGGAGGAACATAATGAGAAACAAACAGTTGATCTAAGTTCTGCTGTTGTCTTCAAGTGCCTCAATTGAGTTTAATGGTGACTGTTTACAGCTCACAGTGCAATACCAGTCAGGAAGTGGGAGAGCAAGTTAGCAGATGATAGGGAGAGAAAGGATTATGCATTTCTCTCTCCCAGAGTACATTACAGAAACTAAACCATTAATTCTCCAAATTTCTTTCTTTTAAGATACCTCCTTATGTTGATCTGGTGATATTAGAGAGCTATCTAGTCCAGCGTTTATAGAAATAAGCTGGCAGGATTGTACTAATATTAGCATTTAGGAGAATTTATCTGGTTGAGTTAGCTTTGGACACATGTGCATTCTGTTGAAAAAGCACACGAGGGGATCTTCAACAAGAAATAATCATTGCAATGAGCATAACGCTGGAAGCAAGCCTTGTTGATTGCTGGATGCTGACCAATGCATTAGCAATCCCAACAATTATGTCCTTTGTATGGATATTTAAACATATCTATTGCTCATACCCTCTTCATGGTTTGCTTAACACTGAACTTCTGATTTCAGTTACACATAACCAGAAGTAATTCGCCAAAGGTAACAACAGTAACAAGTAGCAACTGTACTTAGGTTTAGCTGCCATATTGCCACAATAATATAACGGTATTAGCACCTGATGGCAGGGAAGATTTCAAGTCTCCGCACAGTGAGATAAATGTTACTAAATGTTAGACTACTGTGAAAGATTCAACAAAACATAATTACCATGATTATAGGCTATAAAAAGTAACATTACAAAAGAGCTCACTTAATACAAAGGAGAAGAGGAACAAAAAATAGATTTCTGTCTAGAGATCCCTTTTACACAATTACAGCACATTTCAGCAGTTAATACAAAAAAGCTAGGTTGTTGTATCCAGAAAAGCAGAGAGAATTGGGTTTTTCATTAAAGCAGTGGTATCACCTCACTCCTTTCCTTCCATCTGGTTCTACAGGTTTTGTTCCAACAAGAGCTATTTTGATGGACCATGACCAATTTGTCACCCTACGAAGGCATTAAGACAACGTATCTTTCACATAAGGAGTTTCACATGACCCACAGTGGCATATAGAAGGAAAAGGACTTTTCAAAATTCCAAAGAAAACACAGTAGTAGTAGGAAAACCAGAAGAATATAAACTTTCTGCTGCAGACTGTACAGAAATATTTCCTCTTTTGGAAGATGCAAAGATGACTTTCATTACATATTCTGTAACAAGCCCAGTGGACTGATCCCATGCATATATCCTGGTTTCAGCTGGGATAGAGTTAATTTTCTGCCTAGTAGCTGACACAGTGCTGTGATTTGGCTTTAGGATTACAATAACATGGATAATACACTGATGTTTTAGCTGTTGCTAAGTAGCATTTCCCTTGAATGACTTTTCAGTGTCCCATGCTCTGCCGGTGAGGAGAGACACAAGCTGGAAGGGAGTGGAGAAAGGAAACATGACCCAAACTAGCCAAAGGGATACTGCATAGCATAGAACATCATGCGCAGTATAGAAACTTGGGGGAGTTTACTGGGAGCCACCAATTGCTGTCTGGGGACAGTCTGGGCATCAGTCAGCAGGTGGTGAGCAATTGTACTGTGCATCACTTGTCTTACAGTTTATTCTTCTATTTCCTGTTACTATATTCATATCAGAAAATGTGTTTGTGAGTCTGTTACTTGAGCGAGCACCCACTCTTTGTCTTCACAGTGTCACCTACGTCAGGTCTATATTTTAGCTTTTGACTCACTCATGAATGAATCTGAGGGACTTTATGCTGTTTGGCATGAGTGAATATTTACCAAAATCTGAAATGATTGCCAGCCACTCTTCTCCTGTTATACTGTGTTTATAATTTCTATTTCTTTCCAGTGGAAAAATGAGCATACAAAAGTACTGCTTACTAGCAATGCAGCTTGTTAAAAATATTTTAATGACAGATGTTACACACAGCCACAATTCTTACTTTTTTTTTGGTCTCATCAGTTGCTCCTCTTACCAATTACATTTTTCCTCACTGCTGCAGTCAGCTCAGGCTCTGAGCTGAATTAAAAGCATAGCCCAGAAATATAAGGGTTTCCAAAATAATTAAAAGTTTTAACTAATGATTTTTTTGAATAACCTATACACAGAATACCATATTCTTGTTCTGGGTAACCCGTTATTTTTCCACTCTGGGAGGCTTTCCTTAGCTAGACTGATAACATTCTGCCTTGCCATTTTGAGAAACTGAAGCATGAAAAGAAATCTTTTTGAAAAACATTTTGAATCCTTTTTTGTGCTTCAGAGAACTGAAATCTCTATGTGTACTGTAAGAGCATAGATCTGTTCTGCCATTCACTGACTGAATGCAAGGAGTTTGAATTCAGCTGTGATACATTAAAAGAATACATGCAAAGGATACAGAATGGTTGAAAGAAGAAGATCCATATAAACAATTGAGTTTGTTTTCCCTATCATGAAAGGCAGAGGAGAAGGATGGAGTGGAAAGCTAAGGTACACCCAGAATATGTGAGTTCATTTGAACCTCTGCCTTTGCTGGAACCTTGATGGGAGAGAGGCACACAGTGATGTTCTTGGAAGCACTTGCCGGCATCTTTAGCTACCTAAATAACGTACCTACACTATACTCTTACCATCTTAGTCATCATCATCATCAAAATATAACATTGTATTTATATGCACTGAAGGCAACATTTCTACTAAATTCATGCCAGGTATTGAACAAAAGAGAAAAGCAGAAATGAAAGCAGCATTTACTATCTTTGCCTATAGTACGTTCTCCAAGGGGTATTTACACAGCATGAGGAATGTCCCAAAAACCAGCCTCATTAGTGGTCTCCCACTCCTCTGGCTGCAATTTAAGGAAAGACTTCAATCATGACACGATCACAAAGTGACGAAGAACACAAAGGAAGAAGTTGTTCAGAAACTCACAGCACATTCATTAATAGCCCTGGGAGAGATGTGCATTCCTCCAGAAGCTTTTCAGGCAGACACATGTATTGATCTCTGCAAGCTGCTTCCTTCAGAGAGGCTGCACAGCAGTCCTGGTCACATCTTCCAAATGTCCTCATCTGTTCTGGAAATAACTAAACTCCTAAGAGTAGAACATCCTGTTTTTACTCTCTTCCACCTCCAGACCCCTCCAGAATTCACTTTCTGTATCGGTGCTGAAAAGCTAGCTAACAGCAGTTTTCCTATCACCTTCCCACTCTTTCCACACCAGCAAGCCACCAGAACCTATTTTTTTCCTAAATTATAGCCACCAACAGGAAAAGCAGAGAGAAGGCAACGGGTACTGGTCAGCAGCCCAGTTTCAGTGGGGTTTGGGGTAACTGAGCACAGCAGTGCCATCACCCACTCAATGTGGAGAGCAAGCTCCTTGTAGACTAGAAATAGGGTCTTCTACTGCAGGCAGGACCTCTGTTTCTGTTCCCTCTACTGTTGTTCAGGTGATACACCTGCCCACATCATGGCTTTTTAACCTTTGTTTTAAGCTTAATTATTTATAATTTCACAACTTTGCCATAAGCAGTGTGATATGGCACAGTGGGAATCTTTTACATGTACAGAAGTATTTGAATTTCAGCTTTGCTTAGGATCACTTTACATGATCTGCTGATCATTAACATGATCATCCAATTGGAGGTTAAAGTTGTTGATGAAAGTGATAAAAAAGACCCCCAAAATAATGCAAGAAGTCTTTATAGTCATTCCAATCATTTTCCAAGTTCAGCTCATAGGTGACAAATTAATGCTTAAGCATATTGGGGGAGTATGTGGCCTTTATTTAAATAGCAATATGGCTATCAATTAAATGACAAATTAGCTATACCTTTTGACTTGTGTGCAAAGAAGAGAATTGCTACAGTATTAAAGAGTCTTTAACTAGTGGGTAGTCTGGTAATTAGGGAACTGTCAGAGCTTGTTACGTTATCTTGCAGCAGTTGGTGTTCAAAATACTTCTTGCCACTCATGATCTGAGTGGGATGTTGTTAATATGCAGCTACAGTCTACAAGAGTTCAAAGGGTAGAATTTAATTACGATACTGTAAATTCTTAATTTTCAATTACTATGACACCAGGGAACTGCCCTTGAGAAAGGGCAGATAAAAAGACATTTTGGCATTTACAACTGTATGAATAAATAAGAAGGCAAACAGTATTTCCAGGACTGTTACATTTGCAAATTCAGTGGTTGCTTTTTTAATTATTTTTTGCTGTACTAGACTGTGAAACAGTTTTCCCCTGTCAACAGTTACAGTGAATCACTTGCAGATATTAGCTCACTCCAGGCAGCAGTTTCAAGGCCATCAAGAATCATACTTTGATCTGCAGCATACTGTAAGCCCAAGAGCAGCTGATGGTCAAGAGTACAGAAGGATACAGAAAATAACGGCCTATTTTAGGAAAAACCCTTATTTGGAAACAAATGTCCAGCTACCTTGCAAATATGCTTTATCACTGAATTCACAAGACCAACTAGGCCATTGATACATAAATGTTTGGGAGAAACCCTTTCTCTGCCTTTCAGTTCTATCGCCAGTCACCAATGACCTCATCACCAAATTCAGCACTATAGAAATGATCCAGCTTCACCACCAGCCAAATTCTACCTGGAGGCTGTGGACCACATTGGAAAGGATGGATTGAAGTATCCTCTTTCCTTGCTGATGCTCCGCTACTAACTGCAATTGAATATACCCAACCTCAGCACACAAGAAGACTTTTGTATGAAAGACCTTATGTTCTTTATAAGGAATTATCCTGAAGTCAGTGTTAATAAGGAAAGCATAAAAACAGAGGAAGAAAGACTGCTTTAAAAGGTAAGTAACTTTTGCCCTGTAGGCAGTACTTCTGTCCCATTTAGGAGAGAAAACACTGAACATTGACCCCATGTAGCACCTCTCACAGGAAAGTATCACCCTTGTGCTACCCTTGACAGCATAGCCTTTTACATGTCACCTGCAAGCACAAGTGCATTTTGTCAACCTGGTTTTCTCTGCCGTCTTCAGAAATGCCATCACAAATATTTACTCCAGCTCAATACAAAAACCTCCATATAAAACCCTTCCTCACGCCTGTGGTGAAGCGAAAAGCAATTTTGCCTTCATCCACATGCAGAGCCACATGTGACAAAGTGCTTGCTCACCTCCTTTGCCTGGAGCAGCAAGGTTTTCAGCTTCTCTTGTCTTAGGAACTATCAGAGACAGTTCTGAAACAATCCTTAGCAAAAGGATAACAAATCCCCCACGTAAAAGGGAAACAGAAAACACTCTATGACCCTGGGACATTTCTTTTATCACTGAGGAGCACCAGTGACTTGTATTTTAGACTTACCGTCAAGTTACTGCAGCTTAACAAGTTACGCCAGGCTAGCAGAGGTGCACTAACCATGAAGGTACATGCTCTTTGCCTGTGGTGAGTGCAAGGTGATGAAGCTTCTCAGGAAAATGGCTTTTAGAAGAAGCTGTGTTATCTTGTGCTCACCACAAAGACTGTAGACAATTACAGGGGTTCAGTTGATCAGGTATTTTGTTACTAGACCTTAGTAATTTACAGGGGAGCCTTCAGCAGATGCATTAGCCACTGGATATCTGTTTCAATGGGGAAACTGCACATCACCTGTGGCTTGACCTTCCAGATCTGCTTCAGGTCTGCACTCCTGACATTCACTCAGTTCCGAGTACAAGAGCTACCAGTTTCACAGCTCCCAGTAAAACTGAGTGAGATGAAACTCATGGAAAACTCCATGTTCCTCTCTGAAATGGCAGTGATTTCATTTTATGATGGTCTTTATGCCAAATTTCACAGCCACTATCTGGGGGATGGCAGCAAAAACTGTATTTGTGGGTGTTTCTTACCAAACCTACGATATAAAAATGAATAGTCCAAGACCAAATATCTAAAGAAATCTTTTATTAGAGCTGAATAAATAGGTATAATTGAATCCTGTGAAACAGACTGTCATTGGTGGGGGAAGGGATAAATAGCCGTAATTCAAAGTTTACATAGTGTGAGACTCTGCAGTGCAAAACTGTGCTATTAAAGTATTTTTTCTGATGTATTTTTAAAACATTTATAATTTATATAAAAACACCAGGCGGTACCTTTAAAGTTATTTAGCATGAAAGTCCAATAAAAAGCTCCTTAGGTTTTAACAGCGTGATACAATAGCTCTCACAGTATGAATAGTTAGCCAGCTCATATTCAGTAGTGTAGGGAACAAAAGCACAATACTTAGTGCTCTCTGTCAAATCATGAAAAAGTCATTTCACCACTTACAGTGATTTACATGCATGGAAGGTCAGGCCAAAATGCCGGTGCCTTATCTAGGAAGGGAAAGAGAGCACAAAAGGTCAGAAACACCATCACAAGCACTAAATATAAAGCAGTTTCATTAGGCTTTCACTGATTCTGAACTGAAGCATGTCCTTCAAGTAGCACACATGCAGCATTATCCTCAGTTCAAGCAGCAGAGATTGTGTCAGCTTGTTTATAAGGCGATTGGCATGTGAGATACCAACACGAAGAAGTATAAAACCAACCTGTTTTCAAGTTGTAGGCACACAGAAATAATTCATTTGGGATCTTTAATTTCCAATTCTGAGTTCTGACTTGTCTCTTGCTTTGTTTTTCGGCAGAATGAAAAATAAAGCTAAGGCAGAACCTTTAGCCTGAGGTCCCAATATATAATCTCTCACTACAAGTCAGTGGGAGTCTATAGATGCAGCCACAGGCAGATTTTGTCTCTGTGCCTGAAAGAAGCTATTTGAGGAGGTATGAAGAACAAAGAAAAAGAAACAAAACTTATTTTATATGGGACAGTTGCTTTTTCATGCTCTGGGCCACTGAGTACCACAGCTCTAACTTCGATTTGGACCAGCTTTGAAAAGCCAAACAGTAAAAAGAAATCATGATTACATCAACATCCACGGTGCAGGCAAATCTACTTTCATTTCTTGTTTTATTATCAGTCCAGACTGGTGGCAACAGCATCATCAAAATGGAAGCCATTTTCCCCATACTACAGCTTCTAACACTTGTGTGTGGTGCAAGACTTGCATCTCACAGCACTAAGGGAAGGGACGTAGCATAACATCTTGCAGTGACAAACCTGCAGACCTGCTGAAAACTATATTGACACTTGAGGAAGAACAGCACCATACCAAGGGGAGCAGTGTGTATAGGCTGTATGAACCAAGGCCTCGGCACTGCCATGATGCACAAACCTCTTTTACAACCAGCCTGTCAGCTAGTGGCATCACAACATTATTCTGATTGGAACTTGATGATATTAAGGTCCTTTCCAAC
>JBCJKH010057428.1:14817-25952 GCA_039877255.1 Loriculus beryllinus | reverse complement strand
CATTGCTATGCAGTGACCGCTGTCTGCAGACAACTAACAAAATCAAGAAACCTACATCAGACTTGATCTGCTTCATTAGACTGCCCTAAATCCAACGGTGAGTAGAAACTATGGCTTTGCCTCAGTTACCCCGTCACATGTACAAGGGTCTTAGTGTCACAGACTGTATCAGAGCGAAGCCCTCATGTGGACCAGGCTGACGGCTTGCTCTGTTCTCTGAGAGAGGTTCAGGCTCTGCCTGAGATGGGGAGGATATGGGCCCAGAGGTGTGCCCATGTTTGGGTTTTCAGAGAAGCAAAGTTCCTGTTTTCAGACTGATGCATCCCAAACCATAGAGCCCTGCACTCAGCCCTGCAGCTCCACGCACTTGTAGCCTCCCTGTGCTCCTCCTCCAGCTGCAGTCACTTGGGCTGTGTAGACAAGACGGTGCCTGAAAAGGATCAGAAGTTGTGTGAAACATCCTTGAATACTGCAGGATGCCTGCTGTGAGCCACAAAATGCAGCCTTTTCATCTGCTCAGCCTCCATATCCACCGTGTTGCAGAGTCCATCAGAAAAATAACCTACCACACTGGTGTGTCTCTTCTTTGTAGGGGATCTGTGGGACATCATCTCTACTGCTCTTTGCAGGAGAGATACAAAATGTTAGAAGCTTGATTGTACTGATTCCGAGTGTTCCTATGATCTTGGAAAACAATATTTAGTGCCTCATTAGTGGTAAAAAATATCAGTAAAGGACAAGAAATAACAATGATTCAATAGAATCAGACAGAGTTACAGAGATAGGCACATCACAAACATTATTTAAAGCTGCCTCATTGTGCATCTCTTTATGCATTCAAGGACAAGATCATAACAACAGTATCAGTGACAGACCCATGTCTGTTCACATGAGCTCCTGCCAGCCTCTAAAGTATGATAACTACTGCAGCTACATACAGGGTCCTCCTAAAATATCACCAAAACCTGGCTGACATTTATGGTGAGCAACATATCTACAGAGAGGGGAACCCAGTTTATCTCCAGATGCTAACTCAGTAAGATGTAGTGCATCTCTATGTTATTTACATGTTCAAGAGCTGAATATTCGAGGGCTGTTATGTGGATATGCGATAACCTTAGGAAAAGCTGACTAACCAAAACACAGAGATGAGTCATTCAAATGTGCAATTTGAATGACTTTTGGTATGAGGCTGGTTTCTGCACACCTCTGGGAGCAATCCTTCCCCACATAGTTCCCAGGCCGTGGACCTCAGCTCTGAATTTCTCCCCAGGGCAGGATACCTCTGCTTCTTTCCGGAACAGAGCTGTGATTTTATGATGCTCTTTTTCATAGCTTATTGTACTGAGTCAGACCAAGCAGGCTTCCTTGGAAACCAACATCACATTATGAACACAGTCAGCCGGGTAATTCCTTAGGACATTTCTGTCACTTTTAAAAGTGTTCTACTGTTCTGGACTTGGATTGCCTAATCAGAGTATACAAAATATTAGTGTTGCAAATGGACCTGCTATTTTCAGCTGCTAATGCACCATTCTATCGGTCTTCTTCGCATTTACCCTGCCTTCCACCTTCATCAAATTTGGTAGCATCTGCAGTCAATACCCACTGGGTTCTGCAACCACTTCTGGGCAGCATTCCACTGAAAATGCTGAACAGAAAATGTCTTTATAAATACTTCAAAAGGGAGAAAGTCGAGTCTGTGCAGGGATGTGGAGAGATGATACTCTTTTTGTTGGTTTTTTTTTTTCCTTAAGCACAGCAATTTTAATTAATTTGTAAGTACAGAACAGTCAACATTAGGAGATAGTTTCATATGGGAAGACCTCTAATTAACAGTTCTGGATTTACTTTTCCAAGTTCCACTCCATCTTTTCTAGCAACTGAATGCATATGAGCTAAAGAAAAAAATCTCACACACAGTACAGCAGTCATTAAATTTTATTACAGCAGCTTTGACTCGTTACCATCTAGGGAAGGGGAGATGCTTAATCTAAGAAGTGAAATTAATTTGTTTTATATTATCCTTCAAACTGGAAAACTACTTTAGAGTACCAAGATTATTATCACATTCCCAGAGTGCATATAAATGTCACTTTCTGAAAGTCAAAGTTGGAACTGTAAACCACAAAAATCCAATATTGCTACCACAAATTTTATTGCAGCCACATATCTTTATAGTCTAGCTATTACTGTAACACCATTAGATTTTTACTTCTTAAATATCTGCCACGTGTTCAACGTACAAAAGAAGATGAGGTGTCTGCCTTGGGGGGGCTATCCATTTAGACACATAGTAAGTCAAACTGTGAACAGCGTGTTTAAGTCTTGTGATGATAGGAAAGATGACCCTGTCGTATTTTAGCTACTCCATTATAACCCATTGGTATAAGCACTATTTTAGAATTAAAATTAACAGGGAGAGTTATTCCAGTATGCCTTTGAGAAATGGTTATTCATAAATGGGCAGTCGATCGGTTCATGTCTGCAGGCTGCCTCTCAGTGCATATGTATATGTATGTGTGTATGAAAGGAGAATGAGACTTCTTTATTGATCCAAGACACCCAGAGAGAGTAGGAATTGACACTGGGAGCCAAAATCTGAACTCACAAAGATATTAACTCTCTGCATGTCTTTACATGAAAGCTGACACATAAACAGTTTTAATTCCTGTACCGGATATCAAGGCTCCTAAGTGATGACGGAAGAGTTAAAATAAGATTTTGAGCTTGAAATGTGGAAATGTCACAAGGGCTTTAAAAGGGCTCCTTGAGAGACAGGTAACAGTTAAAGGGATTTTTCACTTAGTGATTAAGACTTCTCTCTATCATCAATCTTTATGTAATCCTACTGATACAGAGTGGTGGGCTGCTAGCACAAAAGCACGTATAATCATTGCTATAATGCTGAGAGAGTGAATCTGAAGTGTGTGGGAAGAAGCTCTATGGAAAGTATATCACACAGACTGAAGAAGACAGCACAGGGAGGCAGTGACAGGCTAGCCCAGCCAATGACCCTGGTTCCCAAAATACACTGGTGAAATCCCACCATGGCCTCTGCAGCACAGGAAGGAGGAGACAATATTGCAAAGGGCACTTTGCAATGGTTAAGGTCTGCTTTTAATAATAGCTACTTTGTCAAGCTGAAAGAAAAGTGAATTGCAGCTAATTTTCATTAAACTGCAGTTCAGAGAAAACTTTCAGCTACCCAGACAGAGTTATACAAGGCCTGGTTTTTTTCAGGTCACTTGCCAGCTCCAGAAAACAAATATTGCTTAGAAAGGTCTTATTAGCCCTCACTATTAAGGTGAAGGCTTCAGATCCTGGGACCACAGTGCCATACAGCCCATGCACCTCCTGAGAGAGCTTTCATCCCCCAGATCAGTGGGAATGGGTGAGCATGGATGTCTGTTCTACCCACTTCAGGTATAACAGCCCCCACAAAGGTCCCCAGGCAGATTCACTGCTTTCACTTAGTAGGCAGGGTCTCTGATGTGCCTTTCCGCAAAGGTCTCCAGTGTGTCACCTGTGATTTGCAGCCCCTAGAAGTACACTAAGGCACATCCTCATAAAGCTTTGACACATCCATCAGGGAAGCTTGCAGCATCACATCTGCTGTGAGCAAGAAGGATGTCCTCCCACCCATGCCCATGCCCATGCCCATGCCTCCATCCTTTCTCTATTCCCCCCAGCCCTGCTTCACAGTTGTGTCAGGCTCCAGCAGGGAAAGGCTTTACCTGTAAGGATGTTGTTATCATAGCACTGAAACACTTTTGAGCTGGCAGAGCAGCTCTGTGTTAGTCCTCACTTCATACCTTTCTGAATGCTGTCCCACAATTTTTCTTTCAACCGTAAAGTCAAAGTGTTGCTGCTTTCTCAATGAGACCCTGCCAGGAAGGAAGCCAGAATCAAGGAAATCAGGTCTGCCCCATTCGCGGCAGGAGTTATGGTGAGGTGGGAATGGTCCACAGCCCATATGTACATCCCAACACGCCATGCACAGAGACCCTCCTCCCCCCTCCATATTCTGACACAAGAATAGCTACTGCTCAGCTCCTTCTGCTCCTGCACATAACCCATATGAGCTTTCCAGCGGGGCTGGGGAGACTTGCCAGCAGCACTGCAGAGGGTGATGTGATCAAGGAACACTTTTAATCTGGAGCCAAAGCTGATATCTGAAGGCCTTTGTTGCAGTCTATGGTGTATTCAGCAGCCTTCAAACCACCACGGGAACTTCTGTGGCCATTTGCCATGCCTGCTTCTCACGCCAGCTTATTGGAGGCCAGATAATATCACAAATTCAAGGAAGGCAATTTGCATTTCTTGAAATGCTATGGCATAAAATGTAAATTCCATTAACATTTCCCTTATTAAACTATAGTTTCTGCTGTGCATGGCTAAGCATTTGGAGATCTGGTTCTGACCACTGTCATGAGGCTCTTACTGCGGCAATCATTGGGCTGGGGAGTGCCTGTCTATAGGTTGCATGGGGTGTCTCTGCCAGGAGCAAAAGAAGGTCCTTGAGCTCCACAGCTGCTAACTGTAGGAGACCACCTTGGGAATATCAAGCTGGAAGAAGTTATTGGACAGAAGGAGAGCAGAGAAACTTCTGAGAGCAAAGCGAAGAGCTTCAAGGACAGGTTGAGAGGAGGAGAGGAAAGCAGGGAGGCTGGGGAAGAGGCTTGGAGCTTAGAAAAGAGAGCAGAGAAGGAAAATCATGATCTGCTTATGTACCTACCCTAGGACAGAGGGAATTCCAAGGGAAGGTGTACCTGTGGGGCACTGCACTGAGGGGGGAGTGTTGGGGTGGTGCCTTGCTCTGAATGCTCCAAGTGTTCTTTGTCCTCAGGAAAGCAACTGCCAGAGGTTCAGAAGCAATACCTAAAGCTGTTTCATCCGCTTACAGTTAGTGTGACTGCAAATTCTGTGTGAGTGGGGATTGGTCCTTCATTATTACCTCCTCTTAGGACTGAACTTCCAGGGGGGGAGGACACCAGGCTAATAATAAAGGATCATTAATCTTGAAGATAACCTACTGAAGGGAAAGAAAGAATGTGGACACGGAGTGGCCCAAGTCAACTGCTCTATTCAGGCAGAAATTGCACGTACTGACATCAGTATAGAGCTGATTTATGTTCCTGGGTCTGACGCTTGCAATTTTTTTTCTCTGTTCCTTGCAACACCCTCTAAAAAAGGAGAGAAAATGAGCATTTTTGCTCTTTGATGTGAAAAGTTCTCTCTGGCTAAAGGTCAGTGCTGCAAGCAATGGTGTCTCCAGAGAGGTGCTGAGAACACCGCATGCAGAACTAGTCTGCAAGCAAGCATGCTGTGTTGGCTGTCAGGCTCCAACAGCAGCACCCTGGCCCTCCAGGTCAAATCTAAGCCTTCTTCATTAGCCTTAGCTTTGGCTTGTTATGAAAACATAAAAATCCAGACAACTGGGACATTTCTGTCTGTGCTTTCATCTGCAGACCCTGTAGCAAGAGTTCACACTTTTGTATGGCTGTATAAGAAAACTCTCACTTAGGTCTGTTCCCTACACAATAATTATAACTGGAACTCATTTCCCTGCTAGGCTTCAAGTTACACTTCAAGTAATAAAGGTTTGTAGGTAAGTAGAGAAAACCATTAACAGAGTCAGGAGCTACAGCATACGCAGCCTTTTTTCATATATGGAGCAGGCCACTTGCGGGCAAGTCAGACAATTGCAGCATAAGAACCCAAACTGTGCATGAAAAGGAAAAGGAAAAATTGCAGGTTTACTGAGAAAAGAAAGAAGAGGCCTGCAGTTTTTGTGTGGAGCCCTATTTTCTCCCCATTCCCCCCATGCCAGCTGTGTTCTGGGTGGAAGGCCGGAGGAGTCAGTGGCACTGTGCAATCTGTGTTGCCCTTTAGCTCCTGCCTCCACTGCACTTCCGTCAGTCCCTGAAGAAGTCATGGGAGAAGGGTTCTGGAAAGCAAAGAATGAGTCTGAGGATACAGAGAACTAATAGTACAGGAAAATCCTAGAAAGCATGAGATAAATGCTTAATACAAAGCACAGGGTCGCCTTTCACTCTTAGCAACTGTATCTCACGTTGTATTGTCTCTAATTATTACTCAGAAGCTGTGACATGCAGTAATCTACTTCTTCAGCTTCATTTAGGATTTACATGACAGACTCTTATCAAAATAGAACTACTGGGACTGCAAAACAAACACTTAATTAAAGCTGAGTGTTTCTAATTAAATCCAGTAGGATGAACACGTTACAATGGATGTCATTTTCAATACAGTCACTAGAAATGACAAAACAAAGTGGCTGTGAGTGGCACATGCATGTTCACACGGTGGTTTCCCTGCGAGACATCTCCAGAAGCTGCTGGCAAACCACATGCAGCGTGGTTTCCTGGAGCACCATCCCTGATCTGTCACCACAGCATGGTGGCAACTGTCACAGACAGCACTCTTCTGCAAGAGAAACTGGATGGAGTAAAAGAGGAAGAAAAGGGAAATACTGTGGGGGTGCCTTGAGGCTCCAGCTGAATTCAGCAGGGATACCAGCATGTCAGTGGGAATCCAGTCCAACTCTTGTGATCAGACATGTTCTGGTAAAAGAGGCAGGGGTCAGAGCTTCAGGTTGCCTGAGTGTCCTTGTGTGAGCACTCACGCACCAGTCACACTTTGCTCTCTGGAATGCTGACCTTCTCAACCGTACTTTAAGGTCACACCAAGCACAAAAGTTTACCTTGCATGGAAACTTAGGGCAAGGACAAGGAAGTGATTTGCCCTTACAGAAATCACATAAACCTTCCTGAGCCGTTCCATGACTCATTTAAACATCTCAACGCACTGATTTCCTTAGGGCCTAGGAGTCAGGAAGGTTTTAAAAATCAACGAGCAAGGTATCATGAATGCCTTTAAAATTCTGGTTGCCTGAAAATAAGCAATAATAGAACAGCTCGTACCTGGCTGCAGCAGCCCCGCGCACCAGGACTGCCTTGTGCGTTCCACAGCAACCCCTTTCCACGTTTAGTCAACTAAATGTCTGCAGCCTGTACTAAGGAAGAATGAAAAAATATGAATTGAAAACCCACCTATCTGCATGCACTGAGCTAGAACCAGATATATATTCTCAGAAAATAGGCTAAAACAGGTGCTCAGCTGCAGAGCTGGGAGCAAAGGGAGGCCTTTTGGGGGATCCCTCCAGAAATCCTTCCAGAAAAATACCGAAATTATGGGGTTTTTTGTTTGGGTGTTTTGTTTTTTTATTTTTGTTTTTTTTTTTTTTTAATGTCTGGTTCTGCTTGTGAGGAACCAATGGCTGAGCCAGGTTTAGCAGGAGTGAGTGAGCAGTGAGTGCTTGATAGCAGCAGGGTGGTACTTTTCGCCTGAAACAGCCTAAATGCCTTCAATCCCCAACAGGATCTCAACAAGAGCCATGGAAGCCCCCCCCCCCCCAGCAACTCAGATTTTGGAGAAAACCAGCCCACGGTGATGGGTAATCCCCTAGGACCAGCCCTGGTGTCAGGACACTTGTCATTATAGAGGAACTTGTTCTGGGCACTTTGGATTTTGGACACTTTTTGTCCTCTCCCCTGTTGAATTTTTGTTCTTTCCATTGTTTTGGGAGGAAATGCCCCGTCCTATTCTGTGCCAAGGCCTCTTCTGCTATTGACCAACACAGATTAGGTGTCAACCACCGCTGCTGGAGCACGTGGTGCAGAGCACTACTGATGCTGACAGGAGGAGCCACCAATGCCATCTTCAACATTTATCCCTGCAGCTTCTGGCTTGTGGTGTACCAAATACCAATGGGCTTGGCCAGAGGGCTCGGAAGGACTGCAAGGTTTTCCACCACAACCTGAGGGGAAAAGGCAAAACTTGGTCAACTTATACAGAATATTCTTGAAACATGAAAAACACTGTGGCAGTGAGTTAACATGTTAACTTGGGATTTTTGCATTCCTGGTGAGAAGAAAGTAAAGGGATTTTAAAACAGTGTGAAGGAAGTCTTGCACTAGTGCACCTAACAGTGAGGCACTGGACTTCAGTGCCTGGGGTGACAATGGAACCCAGCACTGCAGGCTGGATTATCCAGCCAGGAACAAGCTTGTCTATCATGTCAGGATTGACAGAAGTATGATTCATCCTGCCTTGGCAAACACGATTGACAGAGGTGAATCTCTCGAGGCCGCTAGCAGTCCTATTCTTCAATGCCTCACAATTATTATTTCCTTCTCCCCCTTTTGCAGAATTAAAATAATGACAATCCTACTCATCACTGTTCACCTTAAACTGCTATACTTCTCCATCTGAACTGCACAAAAACCAGACCTCTGCTGATAACAAATTTGCCAGCAAACATGTGGGACTTGATGACTCCATACTGATTTATGCTGTATTTGTACTGCAGAAAAGACTTACAGCAAGATATTTATAGGAATTCCATATGTAGAAGAATAATGTTATGCACTGGAAACAGATTGCAGTCCGGAGTAAAGCAAAGCATGAAGAAATAGTCTTTATTCACGCATCTTCTAGCATAATCACCCACAAGGCTGTTAAATGATGCCAAACCCTTTTCTGATTTTGGTAATTAGTAGGCAAGCAACACCATGCATCCCTACCAGGAAAACAGGATTTGACCCTCAGCAGAGCCTGGGGTCAGCATGAGATGAGCTCAGGGCTACTGCCAACGGTTCCCATGATCCTCTCCCTTCCATAAGCACGTTGATCCATGACCTTTATCAGCCATGGCAAATCTGGGGGAGCAGTAATGCATTTTGGCATTCCCCCCGCATGCCCTTACAGACTCACAGAGTGGTTGAGGTGGAAAGGAACCTCTGCAGGTCACCTGGTCCAAGCCCCCTGTTCAGCCAAGGCCACCCACAGCAGGTTGCCCAGTACCTTGTCCAAATGAGATCTTGTTTCTCATGTCTGTTACTAAAACATCATTTTTTGATAAGTCTGAGTAAGGTGCTAAAGCAACCCAGATGTCTGGGAAGATGTGTGGTTATGAAGATTTAACAAGATTAAAGAGAAAATGCCATAAATACTTTTTCTTATCCCGGTCATACAGAGGACACCAGAAAACATCCAACAGGCTGCAAATTAAACAAAAAAAGCACAAACATATATGCAAATACATAAAATATGCAGGATAAAAGGGTGGGAGGAATGCCTTAAATAACATTCATTAAGCAGCATCTGAAAAAACCATTGATGCACTTGTGCAAGCATTAGGTCTTGGTTTTCCTCCAATGGTTTTGTCCATTTTTTGTCCTTTAATTTGTTCCAGACTGTTCTCTTCCAGACCAACAAGCTACAGCTTTACTTGGAAATTAAAGGAGCATTAAGACGCTTTCCTGAGGGACAGCTTGTGCTAGGATGTTTTAAGAGTCCCCGGTAGGGTCTTGTCCCAAACCGAATGATTCTCTCCCAAACAACCCCACAGCTGGGAGTTAGCGCTGTTCTGGCAGGCACTGTGGATGCAGCTCCACACCAGCAGTTAGATATTAACAGTGCAAGTCCAGGCTGTCCCCTGCCCCTTGATTTCAGAGCAGATAGCAGCCATGGGCACATTTAATTTACTAGTGTAGATGTGGTCTGAAAGTCTAAGCTGGAGTGGGTATGCTTCACAAAGACAGCAGGACTTGCACAGCAACACAGTGAAAAGTGATAATCACAGGGACAAGAAAGGTGGGATTTTCTGTGTTTGTTTATCCTGAGCAGTCAATCACAGCATGTTTCTAGAAAATCAAATATGCCTTTCAAGACAAAAGAGTTCATGCAATAAGCAGGTTTTGTGAGACATCATGCAAAGCAAACCATAAAGACTTCAAACCCGTGTTCTTTATGCCACAAACACCTGGTGTGCAAATTATTTACTTTGTGCTGATGCATTTGAAGTTTCCCAGTGGTCACTGGAAAGGGCTGTTACCAGATTCCATGTGGTAACAGTGTACCTTGGCTCTTGACTAAACAGCTTCAGCTTCACACTGTCACCCTGCAACATCAATGAATAGCCTGTGCTTTATGTGCACAAGCTGGTGATGTAGCCAAAACCAAAATCTGACTCATTGTATAATTTCTTCTGGATGGTACAAACCTGCTGTCAATGAATATTTAATGTTCCTTGACTCGCAGCCCCATTGAAGTTTATAGAAATCTTTAAGGTGGTGACACTTACTAAAAAGGAACAGGTACCACCTCAGTTATTTGGAGCAAGCCTAGAATTATCTTAATGAGTCCTCTCAGCGTATTTAGAGCCAGTTAGAATTACCTCAATGAGCCCTCTTTTTTGGAGTTCTCAAGTCATCTTACCTTCTCTATACAACATCAGCAGTTCACACTTACAGACTAAAATAGGTCTCAATCAACACACCAGTTCCAATTACAGACTTTATGGGTTTGGACATTGTCTTGAGACTATGCTATTGAATATTTTATTAGTAAATTGCAATGATAACCCTACAACTGTGCTCCGAATTATTTCCTTTTGTGTATTTCTTTCCTACCATGCTATTTCCTTCCAAAATAAAAGGTGTAATTTTCTCTCCTCTTCCAAAGAGGATTATTTGAGTCCAAGACTGCTTATCCTTCCTTTCCTCATTTGCACTTTGCACCCCTGAAGATTGCTGAAAACAACCCTTGCCAGACAATAATTGACAGAGAACAGCTTTAATTTAACACAACCACAGAATTACTAGTTTTGGGCAAGACAGCATCAGCAATGACATGTTCTTATCCAGTAGGATTGTTACAGATCCAGTGAAAGGACAGAGAAGCTCAAATATAATTCCATGAAATTGTATCTAAGATCCTCTTACTGAACCTCTCTCAATTTCCTACAGGGAGCTCACACTCAGAACAAAATTAAACTGTTGAATTTTATTTCTTGTATTTTATTTGTGTTGTTGACACTTCTAAAGAACCTGGTATCTTTGCCATATTTTACTCAAGAAATTACATTTCAACTAACACAATTTCACTTAAAAATATAATTTTATTATTATTATTATTATTATTATTGTTATTATTATTTGATCTGTTAGTAAGATATTTCAGAAACAACTCAGGTGAAAGGAATAATATAGATAAACATTTTACAAATAAAAATTTTCCTTTTGGCATATGTTCTTTCTCAAATAAGT
>JBCJKH010057428.1:0-14717 GCA_039877255.1 Loriculus beryllinus | reverse complement strand
TTTTATTATTATTATTATTATTATTAATGTTATTATTATTTGATCTGTTAGTAAGATATTGCAGAAACAACTCAGGTGAAAGGAATAATATAGATAAACATTTTACAAATAAAGATTTTCCTTTTGGCATATGTTCTTTCTCAAATAAGTAAAAATTCTGTGGCTTTTCAGGAAGGGAATTACTTCATAACCTGTTGTGCCCTGATCTGTGCAATATGTTTTTGCACTAACCTCAAAAAGAAGGAGCTCTTGGAAGATGAACCAGAACAACTTTGAAATTTGTTTCACATGAGTAGAAAATCTGTTTGAAGTCTGACGAGAAATGAAATTAGGGCTGTTAATGCAATCTCATCCTGTTATCCAGTACACACAGATCCTCGAAACTCAATCAAATACAGGTATTGAACTCTGAAAAATGGATGTTATTTATTAACCACTAAACTGAGGTTTTGCTTTACTTTCCAGCACCTTTGCTACCTGAAAGCCCCGCATGAAAAGAACTATCGGTCTTTGATATGCTTTATTTTCTTATACCATAGTGTATTTTCGCAGGCTCGGTGTATGGGAGTGGTTCTGAGGATGACCCTAAAAGCAGAACTAAACTGTCTTGTCCCCAGCTTAAAAGCAGTAAGGAAGTGGCCAGCTGAGGCAGCCGATTACTCACTGTCAGAAACTGCCCGCTTGGTCAACAGCTTCCACTTACCTGAGACCCTTTCTAATTTACCAAAGTAAACACGCTCCTGCAAATATCCCAATAACATCAGAACCTCTGTGCATGCCCAGTGTCCTTGTAGCCATATTAGGAGGAGGGAGTGGGACTGGGAAGGAGAGGGGACATGCTGCAATAGGAAAGACATTCTTTGGAAAAAGGGTATTTTGAAGCAAAAGAAGGTGTGTGAAGACTGTAACAACCCTCTGAGAATTCAAATGCATAATTAATTATAATAATAATTACAGCTTTATAGTTTTGTGAAATGACCCAGTAGTAATGCATGTGATCTTTTTAAAAATCCTTGGATTGAATTTGGGTAACTGAATGATGCTCTATGTGACAGTAAGAAAACCCCTCCAGTAACAGCCCCAGCATCCATTGCCTTCTCCCTCAGCTTACACTGGTGTAATAAGAGGTAGCCAGATCCTAGCTGATGTCACTTACATGGGTTTTTTCCTCCTTCTACCACATGCTAACATCTCCACCTTCCAGGGGGGTGGGAGGACTTGGAGTTTTTTTGCTTTACATGGATGTGACTGAAATAGGGATAGCTAACTCATCACACACAAAGGACATTCCAGCTCCCCTCTCAGCCCCAAAGGAGCAAACCAGAACACAGGAACTACTGAAGCCACTGTATTAAAATGTAGGGAAGAAGATCAAGAAGATGAAGAAGAGCTGTTCCTAGCAGCACAGTGTGGTACGCACTTGGTGTGTAAAAGGATCAGATACACAGTGATCTTCCTGGTGCTAAAATCTATTCAACCTACAAGTAAGTTTCTTGAGCACTTCCTGCTGTGCAGAGGCAAATCTTTCCCACGCAGTGGGTCTAAGAGACCAGATAAGGCAGATATGACTGAGCTAATGAATGGAGATGTGCAGCAGGTAACTGGAGAGTGGCACAGATTTGAATGACTCAGGTTAGGGTCGCACTGCAAAAACAGATTTCATGCTGCTTTTAGGTTTTGTCTTTCTTGAAAAGCATCCCTGGCTTTGCACGGCAGAGGGGACAAACCCATCCCCTGAACAAGTATCTGCTCCATGTTCAGGACTGCTCTGCTCCCTTATGCCAATTTCACAAATGGCAAAAGTGCTCCGGAGGGAACCCAAGGACTCTGAAAGACCCAAACCCAGCTTCTTTCTTCCAGCTTCAGTGCTGAACAACACAGGTCTTTCAGCAAACCCAGGAGACTTATAGGGTCAAGAAGGTGACTTACAGGGTCAAAAAGCTGCTTATCAACCAGCATCCTGATGTCCATCATGTTTTTGGAGGACGCCTTAGTTTGAGGCTAGAGTCCTGTGCGCTGAACATCATCTGGGGCTGGAGTCTGGATGTTACCCAGAAGTCCAGGAGAAGGATATTGTGAATCTCAAGAGAACATAACTAAATGAAGTGCAACTTTCCCTTGATTTCTTCAGATTACAAGTTCCATGCATTTTATTCATCAACAGACATAAATTACAGCAAGAGCCTATACGCATGTGGCTGACACCCTGCGGGCTCGGAACAGAGCTGTATGGACGTGGGGAAGGTGTAAATTAAAGTAGGTCACATCAAGATTGTTCTAATTTACCTCTTCTGGTGCTTACAGAGTTGGCTTCCACTGCAGCTTCTGCCTCCAGCACCCCTGCTCATAACTTACACTAATTAGGCTCCCAGTGCAAGATTCATGTAGAAAGTAGGTAGAAATACAAATGCAGTTTGAACAACTACTGTATGACTGCCCATCAAACATGGCCCATACTACTTTATATAGCCCAGTGCCCCTGTAAAGCATACAGCAGCGAGTAAAATGCGCCAGTGCTTGCTCAGGGGGCTGCCTCTGGGCAGAAAGTGAGCGCTGTTCTTCTAGGGAATAATTCAGTCACCCCAAAGCAAGAAGGGGATGGGCAGCATCCACCCCAGGGGCCATCAGGACGAAGGGCTGGTTTCCACCCAGGGCAGGAGCAAGGAGCCCGGCTCGAGGGCGTGCATGCAGAGAATGAGACGCCAGGTTTCCTGGTGGCATTTCCCTCCGCGGGCACAGCTCCTGCTGCCTGTGCCAGCCCCTGAGCAGGGGGAGCCGGGGACCCCCGGAGCATCTGGCACCACCTCCGCACGGAGGCACCGCACTGCAGGCCAGCTTCCCAGGAAAAATCACCCGCCAGTCACCGGCGGAGTCAGAGGAGATGCTCCTGGGGCGCAGGAGGAGGTGCCGGAGAACAGCTGAGCAGGGGCTGCCGCTTGGGTTTGGTTTTGTAAAGTAACTTTGCCGTCGGCAGGATCCTCCCGTTCTTCCTCTCGCGGCACATGTAACTAAACAGACAGGAAATGGCACAGAGCTGCTGCAGATCTCAGGGCTTGCTGCAGCAGCCTCACAGACGCACCCGCGCTTCCCGGGGACAGCAGCCTCCTTACACCCCTCTGGCAACGCACCGGGGTAACCGCAAGTAACGGAGCCCGCTGGGTAACCACACAGGCACCTTCCAGCCCGTGCTGACTGCCTCTATCTCCAGGGCATGCAGGCAACCCCGCTCATTCAGCAGAACCCTGCTAACAGAACGTACAGTCTCAGACCGCCGCGTGTTTGGCAATGGAGGAAAACCTCTGGATGCAAAACCTCTTTGCAGGTGGAATCACATTTTACCACTGGAAAGGTTATTGGCTAATCTTCAAGAGCTCTCAGATGCAGTTTATGAGCATGTAAATGTTCTCTGCCACTAAATGGCCCCAGGGGATGAGAATAACCTGTGTGAGGTTTTACTGTGAGCTTTTTAACTGGAGGAGCACGGGGCTATGGTGCAGCTTCCTCCAAGGAAAAGGTAGTTGCAAATGTAGGGAGGCTACAAGCATCAACAGCTGCCTCCAGCCCCCGCCTGCCGTGGGTGCACTAGGGCCAGAAGAGCTGGCAGCTGGCCTGCCCTGTAGAGATGGACATGTCCCTGAGAGCATTTGCCACCCCTGAGCCAACACCTCTCACCCTCTCAGACTTAAGTTCTTGCCTTTCATTTGCAAGAACCAGGCAGTTGTGATAAAATTAGGACAGCTGCTGCTGACAATTAATGAGCTTCAGATAAGGTCTTCAGGGTGGCCATAAATGAATATTGTTCAAGCCATCAGTGTAAAGCTCTCCAGGCAATTCCCACCACCTCTCACCCTACCGGCAGGCACCAGGCTGTCAAGGAAGGGGTCTGCTTGCAGGGCTGGAGCACCATCAGCACAGCAAAGCACAGCACAACACTGGCCAAGGGCCAGCACACTGTGCCTATGGACTGCAACTTCATGGGCTTCTGGGGCTTTATCTTTTGTAAATGGGTGTTTGTTCTGGTGTAGGCTGAAACCCTGCTGGCCCTCAGGAAAAATAAATACCTGCCCATCTTCATCTGAACTTACTCTCCACCTTACCTCTGTGTGTGTGTTACTTTATGAAGAAAGAGCAGAAAATGGGACTTTATAGCTACTTATCACACCAAAGCCACATTTCCAGCCTCACATCAATCAAGCACTGACTGGGTCAGATGCTTCCAGTGTCTCTGCATGATCCTCACTAGTATCCAGGATGAGAATCTGCCTTCCCATCACTGAGGTTTATGGAAAGTGCTTCTCACTGCAGCCCCAGCCATCCTTCCACACAAGCAGCGTTTGTGTTGAACATCACTGATGGATGTGCAATGTGGTAAACTTCAGTTTTCAGCCCCACAGGCAAGTGTAAATGTCTGGAAAACAAATTCTCTCTCCTGCTCCCGGGCAAAAATTGGCCTTTTTGTGTGGTTGATGTGAGAATAACCAGACCCTGTTAATTCAGCCCTACACTCAGCAGTAACATGGAAACAAATTAGCAGCCATGACACAAAGGAAACAGAAGTGACAGCAATTGCTCTCGGTTTTACAGGGTTTGGGCAAGACCATTTGAGCTTAAAATACAATCAACATGTGCTAATACTGCCACTTGCATGTAATGGATGCAGCTATCACATCACAAAGTACAGCAGCACCAAGAGTACGTGCAGATTAATATTATAGAAGTGATAGAAGAGCTTTAACATGCCCATCAGGAGCCTCACATTTTTAAAGCATGTAAATCTAATGGGCCCAAGGTGAATAAAACCAGAGAGCAAGAAAAAAAAATCAAGACAGAGTTAAAAATATAGTTATTTTTAGTTGTGCAGAGGAATTCCTATGCAGTGATTTTGTGTTGCAGATGGACATTGCAATAGGCCACATCCTAGTGTGAAAACATCTGCGTTTATCTCAGCAGCTGCATGCAGTGTTTCCCCACTTCTTTTGCCTGGCCTCAGCAGCCTGCTGGGAGCCGTAAAGCATCCTGCCTAAATTGGATGCAGGACATGCATCCCATGGATATGATTGTTGCCTTATAACTTAGGAGGGCCAGGAGCACAAGGAGGAAGGCTCAGCAGCACAAGGAGGAAGGCTCAGCAGCTCACACCTCTGCACAGCCACAGTGCTTGGGGCATCAGCCATCTGCCACCCTTTTAAAGGTGGCTCCAAAGGCAGGAGACATCCTCACTTCACCCCAAAAGCCTGTTCAAGTGTGGGAGAAGCTGAGAAAACATTTTTGGGCCCTACGCCCTGCTCAGCTATCAAGAGAAGTTAAGCATGACTGGTGTGACTGCATACAAGGGGCTTTTAACAACAGGAGTCTTGGAGAAACAAACCAAGAAATGCTTCTTCCAAAGTGCTCATCCAAACATGTGGCACATGCAGTAGTGGCTATAGGATGTAGTAGCTACAGCCCCCTCCACACACAGTCCCATTTGCCTGTGGAGGGTTAAGTAAACAGGAGGCAGAGGGTACCGCAGGCGAGGCAGCTCTGCCAGGGTTTATCATAACACCCATCTCTGAAGCAGGCAATTACACACACTATGAATGAAGTTATTCAGTGAACACACTCAGTTCTCCAGTCAGCCTAATAGGCTGTAATTTAACTCTGTTTCCCTTCAAACTGAAAGAAAAAGGAAATCGGTAACTGATAGGCAAGCTTCTGATGTGGAAGAAATACTCACTATTACAGCTCTAAACCGGTACTTCCTTACGCCACGGGTTTCATGATGCTGTGCTGCTGTGGGACCCCGCAACCGAGATCTGAACAGCCTCTACTCGCTAACCTGGTTTAAATTCATGAATGGAAACCCTCCTCTGCAGCTAGCTAGACAGCAGAACTCACCAGCTGAGATTTATGTCAAAGAATCCTCCCCCCTTTCCTGAGGCTTTTGCTATTGCCACTGCCAAGTTCAGAGTCACAACAGCCACAGTGGGGCTGAAACTCCCAGGGCTCAGCCTCCCCCAGGTCTGCTTGAGGCTCCTTGGGTTTAACACTGGCTGTAAGTCTTCCCAGCTCTAGTGATTTTCCAGCCCCCCCTAGCTGCTTCTGCCATGACTTCCAATGGAGCAGATGGTAGCAGTACTGTCGCTATTCAGTATGATTATTGAATATTTATTAGCTGATGTTTGTGCTGTTCACCATTGGGCCACCAAGAAAGTGGCTGCAGGACACAAGTGACCGCATGAGCCTGTGTATGATGATCACTTTTGTCACACAGCTGCTGGTATCTAAGCAGTGAGGAGTGAACGGGCTGTCACTCCCACTGTCACCAGTACATCTTTTGCCTGTCACACTTTTCCTGCATATCACTGCCTTCAGGAGCCCCCAGCCCTTCCCTGGGTGTTCCTGGGAGACGGCAGATGTGCCACATCAGCCTGCCTTCAATTAATCATTCAAAACCGCCAGCGCAAGCAGCGAAACAGCACGCTCTGATCCCACTGCAGAGACCCCCACGGCAGAGAGCAGTGAAGGTCACCATCAGCACACAACAGGCCCTGGGCAGGCCACTTGGTAACAGACCTGCAGACACAGCACAGGTGGGGAGCCCAAGCAACCTCCTGCATTGAGAGGTCACTGGCTGTTGAAAGGATTCTAGTGTTTCCCTGTAAAAATCCCTGAGGGTATTCTCTTCAGAACCATGTCCATGGGCTAGGAAACAGCAATGAGCAGCCAAACTTTTCCTACAGTTCTCAAGTTCAAGTTAGGTAGTGGTGCCAGAGGCTTTCATTAGATGAGTAGAAACTATTTGCACATTGAGTCTTGCTCTTAACACTCCTCCTGGATCTGCAAACAAAAATCCCATCAAGTACTCAGCCATTTGTCCAGAATCTGAAGGAGATTTTGTGAACTTCCTCACTAGAAGTCATAGAGACAGAGAATGGTTTGGGCTGGAAGGGACCTTAAAGACCACCTACATCCAGCCCCTGCCATGGGCAGGGACACCTTCCATTAGACCAGTCTGCTCCAAGCCCCATCCAGCCTGGCCTTGAGCACTGCCAGGGATGGGGCAGCCACAGCTTCTCTGGGCAACTGTGCCAGTGCCTCACCACCCTCACAGGGAATATAAACAATAAGGAAAAGGAGCAACCTGAGACAGGACCTTGTCTGGGGGGTTTGAAAACAAAGCCCCCAAACCCACCCCAGCCACATGAGCACAGCCTGCCCCGAGCCCAGGCCAGGGCAAGCAAACGTGGCTCTTGTCAGTGCCTGCCCCTGGTTTGTGAGCCCTGTGCTCCACCACACACGTTTCACCAGGCACTGTGCTGCACACAGGGCTCCCTGCAGGGCTCCGTGAGAGCCGGGTCCAAGCCAGGCAGGGCTTCAGCCTGAGCCACAGCTCAAAGGTCACAGCATCACCATAGCGCAGAGTGGGCAGCGAGGCAGCCGTGCAGAGCTGCTTACAGCGTCCCAGCAGCTCCATCTCCCTGTGTAGCTACCGAGTAGGAGTTGTGGCGTGATGTTTAGGAGCGGCTTGCAGGGACAGGCTTTGAGCAGATCCCCTAGCAAGCCATCAGAAGTCACTGCGCCTGGCACGGGTTTTTTCTGACATTCACTGGGCACCAGAGGACAGGAGCCAAAGCCATGGAAGTATCCAAAATACTTTCTTCTCGTCAGTCTGTTGATCCCTTTTCAGCATCTGTTGATGACCTCCTCCTGCCTCTGCAGCGAGAGGCACTCCCTAAAGAAACAGGCATCTCCATGGCAGGAGTCAACACCTCATCCCTGATGCCAGGCTGGTCCACACAGCTCACTGTGACAGCTCTTCTTGTACCACGAGCTTATTAAAGATGCTGCAGCAGTTACCCAGGGCCATTCCCAGAGTGACCTTAACCAAACTGTACTACAGCAAAAAGGGATTGATAAGGATTTGTCCCTGCAAACCTGGCACCGGCTACACCAGAGCCAATGCAGTGCTGAATGGTGCAGGCAAAGCAACAGCAATCCTGGGGCAGGACTTTTCCCGGGTAAGCCCTTTAAGCAGATCTGGGAATAAGGATCAGCATTGCAGGAGCCCCTGGTCAGCAGAGCTCCACAAGAAGCTGCGATATTGGAAGCACTGCTGCCTGTCATTGAAATCTTATGTCTGTCACTCACAAATCCTCTTTGATTTCATTAGAATCATCAAAATGCAACAGGGAATTCCTGATCCTGTCCATGTGGCTACACACAGCCAGCCAAAGGCCAAAGTTACTGTTCTTCAAAGCAGGCACGTGTGCTCCACACGGAGATTTAACTGTATTTTAAGGTGAAAATCCTCAGTTTCAGATTTCAGTTAGCAGAGCACAGCTCTAGCCTCACGGCTTGGGCAGCCTTCAACCCTCGAGCCAGCGGGAACAGGAGAAGCTCCTGACCGTGCCGTTGCCATTACCTGTGCCCAGGTGCGAGGAGCAGGGCAGGCAGCTGCCGGCAAACCGGGAAGAGCAGCTCTCAATACCAGTATTACAGTGTCCATCTCACCCTGCTGCTCCAGAGAAAGCACTGCTAAAACCTGACGTTCAAAGGCTTCTTCCTCCCCTCAGCTCTGCTGTTGCCTGCGCGTAGCGCGCACTGTGTGCGTACCAGCCGCGTATCAGCGCGCACACACACAGAGTTCATCCACACACGTGTATGTGTGCGGAGCGCAGGGCACTGCTCCCCGGCCCCATCAGCGGTCTCCTGGCAAACACATCCTCCGCTGCACCTAACATTAACACATCAGCGCCTCCGGTGGCGGCTTCTCCCCCAGAAGGAGCTTTGGAGAACACAGCGACACAAACATTAACACTCACTGACTCAAGGGCTCCACCAGGAGGAAATCCAGCCCGGTTCATGCCCTCGGAAGGGCTGATGGAAGGTGCTCCCTGTAGGCCGGGGGTGAGGCCAGACTTGGGTTTAACAACGCTCAAAGGCAAGGAGGAGGAACGTGGCAGAATTGGGTTAGTGCGGTGTCGGGTGGCCAGGGGCTGGCTCCAGATGTGTCCTCATCTGCTGCTAAATTGCACCAGCCCAGAAACAGGGCCTCCAGGCTGCCAAGGAACACTGACAGCGAGGTGGCTAAGTGCCCTGTCTTCGCTCACTTTCTTCACTTTCCCAGCGAGGGCTGGGAATAGTCACTAATGTACTGCACTCCACAGTGGGTTTACGATCAGAGAGCAGGGCTGGGCACACACTGTCCACTTGTGACATCAAGTCATGGGTTTGGCAGGAACCATGCCTCCACTTGAATGAGAATCACTTTAAAGCATGATGGCCACAGTGCGCAGGGCTGGGCTGCAGACAGGCCTGGGGCTGAACCCTATGCTGTGGGGCCCAGGCACAGTCAGAATGCTCAGTGCAAGGGCATGATGCCCTAGGTAGATCAGATACCACTCACCAGAATTACATTTCTGGAGTGTTTCTTCTTTGAACCTAAGGGACTCCCAGGAAATTTCTCCTTGAGCCAGAAGATTCCAGAAAAAGTATTTGTTTGCTCCCTAAACTGCAAACGCCATTTCTGAGAACAAAACCCAGCAAGTTGAGAGCACACGAAGTGCAAGACAGCGTATGGAGCACTCCTAACTCTCTCCCACAACCCAAAAGCTGTGAACACCAACTTACTCCAGAATGGCCCAGTTTCATCATTTTGGATATCTCACAAGAAAGCATGTAACAACAAACAAAGGCATGCTCCTCTCCACATTCAAGTTTTATTGAAACTATACACATATTATACACACAAATGGGAGCTGCTGTACCAGACTTTGGTATCTCCTGTGCATTTACAAAACCTGAGCACACAGCAGTTTCATGTTTGTATATTCTGTACACTCTCTTACTAATTCACAACACTCAAAACAAGCGCTTTTTCACAGTTTTAATGACATAAAAATAGGTTCCATTCCTTCGACAACAGATCCATGTACAAAATTTTCTCTTTTTCCCCCGATACCACAATATTTCCAAAAGGTACTGGATTTTCCTTCCGAGTCCACAGTTCTCTTGCAGTTGCAGGGCACTAGTGAGGGACACAAATCCCAGCTTTTCTCTGTATTCTCCAAGATCCCCTCTGCTCTCCCTAAGCACCTTATGTCAAATGAAGCAGGCACTTCTGCAGGAAAGATAGCTGTCCTGTTCCCATGACCATTACATACTCACAATCTTTTACTAAGACCAAACAAAAAGAGTCAGTTCTGCTGTTTATTTTCACACCAGGGACAATTGTTCACTAGGAACTATGCTAAAGCAGCGGACCTGTTTCCTGGAACTCAAGTACCCAGGGCTATGCCTGATGCGGGCTGGCAGGGAAATAACACCCCTACCACCCCATCACCGATAACCCTGGGCTGTCAGCTCATCTCATGGCAGGCATATCGAAAGCAGAACAAGATGTTTGCAACAATAAGAAAGACTTATAAAAGCTCTTATACAAATTGCTGAACATTATGAAAAAATACTTGTGTTTAATGAAGCAGAACCCTTTGTCCAGCTCATGTACACTCACTTCAGCTTTGAAAAAAAAAAAAGAGCGTATCTATTTGCAAATAACCCACCTACAACTGAACGGTATCTCTTCCATTCCAAGTGCCCCTGCAGTGTGCTTGCCATTATTCCATTGCTTCATTCACTGCATGTGACATCAAGAACTTAAAAAGAACAACTTCCAGACACACACTGGAACACACCACAACCCAAGAGCAGTCCTCTGTGAGATGCTGCTGATCCACACTACTTCAGGATTTGGTTTTAAAAGGTTTAATGCCTTCCTCCAGAATCTCTTCTGTGATGGTTTCAATGGTTCACATTAAACACACAACTTAAGTACCTTCACACATTACCGGTGCCTCCTTACAGCCTAAGCAGTACGTTTGTAGCACCTCCAGGGATAATTCTTTGGAATGGTATGCCTTTTCACCCCATCAATGCACAAGTGAAACAGAGAAGGGGAGCATATTAAACCACCCAGCATGACAGAGGGAAGACAGACCACACCCAGAGCTGGCTGTTCCAGTGTCAGATGCTGACTGCAACTCAGTGCAACTACAGACTGCTTAATAAGGCACTTGTTCAGAGAAGCATGGAAAAACAAGGAGCACAAGCCAAAGACATACAGGATGTGTGTTTTTTCCCACTATTAACAGGCTTGCCTTTTCAAGGAGCATTCAAAGTCCACTGACCTGCTCAGTAACAGCTGTAAGACAAAAATCGTATGTATTTGATTTAAACTCCCACCAACAGCCATCGGTTTTGCAACCAAAGTAAAACATTTCCAGACAGAACCCAAGTTAATGGGAAGACCAAACTGTATCCCTGGATTTAGTAAGATTTTATAGTTCACACTTTATATCTTCCCACTATCATTTATTACTCTATTTCAGCAAGATGAAAGGGAAGAGTTTTTATGCTAAACCAACTCTATAAACATGAAAATAGAAACATGAAAATAATTTATAGCAACATATATACAGAGTGCTACCTCATCTGGTTTTCAGATTAAAATCCCATAACATGAGGTAAATACACAGTTTGCTTTCTTAAAGTACTTCCAAGGTCTTAAAAAAGTAGCTGTATCCAGGTGATTTTTAAAGACAGCAATCACAGCAGATGAATCAAGGGAATCTTCAAAAGGCAATCCTCTTAAAAAGCCATATAAAAAGGACCTTCCCCTTTTTTTTTCCTTAAATGACACATAGAGAAATATATTTAATTCTCTGACAAACAACATGAAAACCCAGGAAAAAAAATCCAGTAGACTCCAATTCCAAGAGAGAAAATGGAGACAACTTCACAGCAGAAAGTAAAATGGGCAGAGGGAAACAGTCACTGTTCATTTGCCAGGTCATCAAAAATCTGCATCCAGAGTGAAGACATTGTCCATTGTTTCTGCCATAACAGCAAAACGTTGATATTCTGAAACCCGCTTCTCAAAGAAATTTGTTTTTCCTTCCAGAGAAATATTTTCCATGAAATCAAAAGGATTTTCTGCATGAAAGGCCTATGAAAGGGAAACGCCATTACACTGGTGATTCTGAGAGGTAACAGTGCTTTAGAAAAACAAAACAGCCAGACCCTTTCAAACTAGCTCATCCCTTGCTGCAATATGCTGTAGGGTCTATGGACCCCTATCTAAGCAAATTCAGTGCTGTCACTCCTCAGGAGTTTGATCTGTGGTGAAGTTCACCAGCATGAGGTGCTTACTACCCTTGGAGGACGGCAGCGCTTGAGCACAGCACAAGCTTCCCATTACAAACCTGCAGAGGAGCTGAAGGGAAACAACGGCATAAACTGTTCTTGCTCTTTTAAACAGTGAAGGATATACATTAGTGCTGTGGTTTCAGCTGTCACTCACAGAAAGTAGAAGCACTGAATATGACCTGCTCCCAGGCACATCAAGAGTGCTTTGTGCTGACAGCTTTCCTGGGCTGTCAGGGCAGGCCAGCACTTCAGGCAAATGCACCTCTTACCTTTGAGAACCCAAGCTCCATCAGTAACCGGTCTGCGACAAATTCAATATATTGTTTCATCAAAGTGCAATTCATTCCGATCAGACCTACAGGTAACGCCTCTGTTAGAAACTCCTACAAGTTAAAATACAGGCAACATTAAGAGAAATGAAATTTAAGAAGGAAAAGGGAGAGAAGACACCTATGTTTCACAGTAACATGATTTGTGATATTCCAGGCTCCTCAGGCACTTGTCTGAATAAATAACTTGTATCATTAAACTCAACAAGTGTCTTCTGTTTCCAGTAGTTGTTTGTACCTTCCTTTATTTTTAGCACATTTTTCTGGAAAAGGCACAAGAATTTCTATTACTGCCCCTCTCATCTGCCTTCCCCCTCCTCCCTGTAAGATCCCAAGCTTCAGTGTAAGCCTGGACTCCAGCTTCCACAAAACCTACAGACCATACTAATGGGAGCAGAAATAGATACAGAAAAGTCCTGTTTTCCTTGGCTTCCAGCCATTAAGGAACAACAGATCAGAGAGTACAGTGATTTATGTAAGTGCTGAACACACCCACGTACATATTTAGGCACCAATGCAATATCTATCAGTGAGGCAAAGCCAGGGCATTTGTCATCATCACAGTAGTTAAATGACAACAGAAAAGAAACAGTAAACTACAATCCCACCAAACACCCAGCAGTGCAGAAACTTGTAGTTGCAAATGTGTAGCAGCTCATGTGAAAGGACCTGACAGCAGCCTCAGAACTCAGCATAGTACTTGTGGCCACAGCAGACCCTGTCTTCTCCTGAGGACAGGTGGGGATGTGCATACAGTAGGGAGAGACAAAGATCCCGAAAGGACAGAGGTAACAGACCCTTCTCTAAGAGACCGTTGTGGTTGGACTACATGGTTGTCGTAAGTATTTTCCAACTGGAACTATTCTAACCTACCCTATCCTATCCTAAAGAAGACAGCCTTTCTCACTTTCTGTCATTAGGAGGAAACTAGCTGCCAGCTGCAGCTTCTCCCAGTTGCTTGACAACTGAATCAGGAAGTCTCCAATTCTTATTGACACCATCAGGGAAGAGTGAAAGGGATCCAGGTCTGAGCCAAGTTTCAAATATGGAATCCCAAAAGGTAGAAATTAACTTGTTTATTCATGCACACAAGACTGATACAGCACTGCCCACGATGCTGTCACGCCCAGGCTTACCTGCTCGATTTCAACAGCATTAACGATGATCTCACGGACCCGCTCTTCTGACGGCCTGTTCACTAAATAATGGAACATGAGACAAGCAAAATCACAGTGTAGACCCTGAAGTAACAGAGAACATGAAAAAAAAAGTCAGCTTTTCCTTCCTTCACATAGTTTGCTCTTACTTTGAGCCTGCTTCATTCAGGTTGAAGCTTCCTAGCCTCCTGCTTCTTTGATAGTCTTAATGTTAGCACACGTAGCAGGCACTTTTAGTTTACAACCCAATTAATAACATCTGAAATCCAGCATGTGCCACCTACACCAAAATAATGGTCGGCATACATATTTCTCAGGTAAATATTTTTGAGAGCTGCTCTACTGCGAGTGATCCTTAACAGAGCCCCGCTGGGTCCCTGCCTTCCACCAGAGATGCTTCTGCAGAAAGACCCCTACATCAAGACCTGCAAATCACAAAATCCAAGAACAGGTCTCCCCATACAATGTGCAGTTACTGTAAGGAATTTGCTACCACAACATGTATAGATTTTTAATACTTAGACTACTGTGCTACAACTCAACCCACCCTCACATCCACCCCGCTATCCTGTATGAGGCCAGTAAACTCTGCTCATTCCCAAGATTTCCAGAAAAGCCTCCAGCCAGGACAAGACAACATCAGGAAAGACAAGCAATCCCTCACAGTCTGAGGGGGATTCCAGACAGCTGCTCTAAGATGTGCCTCCATTTTGACTGACTACAGCTTGAGACTCTGGCATCAGCCATACCTGCTGCTGCTAGACTAAAGCAGCACTGTGCTACTGTCTCTCCTCCTGACAGCAAGGTGGTGATTACAGCTTATATAGACCATTAGGGCACATCCAGAGTGAAAAGCCATCAGAAGGATTTGGTGGACAGTGGGCTGTGAGACAGCCCTCTGCTATTGTTAACAAGAGTCAAAACAAATCCAAGAAGCAAAAGGTTTTTCAAAAAGGCTACAAAATCCTTGAGATTCAGGTCATGAAGCAGCCCTGAAATAACGTAATTTGGGAAATACTCCTCTTCTAGGACAGCACTAGGTGCC
>JBCJKH010057427.1:0-30792 GCA_039877255.1 Loriculus beryllinus | reverse complement strand
TACCCTGAGCTAAGATGGGCCTCAAGGTAGAGGGTGTGGGTGGAGGTCCCAGGTGGGGCTACACAGGGCTATTAATGTACACGGAAGGACTCAGCAGAAGGGCTTCTGTACTGAGGAAGGTACAGAACAGAAGGGTGTTGTGGAAGAAGTGATTTCAGTGAAGTATGTACTGGAGTCATTTCCTTCATCTCAGTGTAGTCTGTAAGCACTCCAGCTAGATCTGCAAGAGGGCCCTTGCCTGTACCTTTCCTATTTATATGCTACAGGTCAAAACAGCACCAGGACACTCAGCCACACAGTTCAAACACATCAGAACACCACAGACCATCTAGATATGGTAGAAGAAATTGCTTTCCCTCTACAAGTGTTTTTTTCCTGCAAGGAGAATAATTGAAAGTATGGCATAACATCTCATGTGTTGACATTAGCACTTCAGCTGCCACCTGGAATAGAGCTCATTATCTTTTGTTATTTATGGCATTATCTCATGTTCCCCATGAGAGAAAAAGGGGACACAAAGTGTGCTGTCTGTAGCCACGGATTTACCTGTGCCTGCTACATCAGTAAAGGCCACCTGTTTTAATTTGTGTAGTGGCTTCATTAACCTGCATCAGACCCTGGTCACACACATGCTCTTTAGAGGCAAATGGCCTTCCTCCAAGCTGGCTCCCACAGGAACGAATTAACTTGAATTCTTCCTTCCTGAAAAGGCATACAGTAGAGCTAACCTCCCCCTCCAAGCTCAGGCTAACATTTAGATGGACAAAACCATGGGAAATTTGAGGTAGGAGATGCTCACCATGGCAAGACAGATGTATTTTAGCTATGCTACTCCCTCCATATACAGCAGACATCTTTCCCCCTACTTTGAGCAAGAAGAAGCCTTCTGGACTTCAGAAAGTGATTTGTAATGTATGTATGTCTCCCTGTATGCTCCTGGAAATTCAAATACGATTGACACCACCTGTCTATCCCATCTGAACTTGTGGAGGGACAGGTTTCCGAGAGAGAGCCAACACCAACTGGAGAAATGGGTTTTGGCTTGCTCACAAAGAAGGAAGGAAAAAGAGGTGAAGATAGCAGGCTCTAGTCTACCAGGAAATTACCACTGCAGGAACAGCATCCTGACCCTGATCTGTTTTGAGGGGCTGGACACACAAAACACGTTTTGCAGGAGTTTTCATCTTCCCTTTCCAGGGAAGAAGACAGTGATTTGCAATTTGCTCCAAGTATTCACCCTGACACAAGTGCTCTGTGTTGAATGCCCAACATATGCTTCCTGTCCCCAGTCTCTGCAGAGCAGGGTCAGATGCTGTTTCAGGAACAGGAGGGGGGGGTGTGCTTGTTTGTTTGTTTGCTTGTTTGTTTGTTTGTCATTGGGATGTTGTGAGGGCTGCTTGTTTTGTTTGTTTGTTTCTTAAATCTCCCAGGGGAAGTTTCTGGCAGAAAGCACCTCCTGAGCAAGCTTGGACCAGTGTGCTTTGGCTGGGAACTGAGGCAGTTTGTGTATGTAGAAAGAAGAGGTGAAGGGGTAAGTGTCAGGCCAGAGGGCTAAAGATTTGTCTTTGCTGTGTAATGCGGTCATCAGGCAGGGAGGGACAAAAACAATCAGAAAATCAGAACCCAGCCCTGCCCACAAGTCAAACCTCAGCAAAAGACATTGGAAATATTTCCATTTTTATTTTTTGCCACCACTGGGCCTCCTGTGTATTTTATGTGACAGGGGCTACTTTGATTCCTATTGAGATCAGTGGAAAGCTGCCTACTTTAGTCTGGAGCCATGTAAACCCCTTGCTTGGAGAGAGATTGAGAGATGTTAATGCAGCCTAACATGTCCCAGAGATGTTAGAGATGTTTTTTCTTGGAGTTGCATCCAAGGCAGCTAAAACTCCCTACGGGGGCCCCTGTAAGTCAGCCTTACCTTTGCCACTTGTTGAACTGCTTCTGCAGAGACTTTTCCCACAAAGAAAACCACAGAGCTCCAAAATGTGCCTGATAAGGAAATCTCCAAACACAAGAGAGACAGAGGGCTGGCTTACTGGTGTCACAGCAGTCAAAGAAACATGTCCTGTGGCTGCTGAGCTATCACAAACCCATAGGAGCTGTGGTGAGCTCCAGCAGTAAGCAGCAGTTTTTGTGTAGGCTGGCTCTGAAAGCCGCTTTAGCTGACTATATCATTGGGTTTAAAGAGCTGGACATGTGGAAAATCGAGCTATCTTTCCTGTTCAGTGTTTCCCTTGGGATAAAAGAATATTGCACAGGTCACTACAAAGAAATCTTTTTAACGAGATGCCAGGTCCAATCTGCTCTAGGAGGAATCACAGTCCTGCATTCAAAAATTGTTGATGGAAGTAACAGATGATGTACTAATGATCCTTGGGGCTTTTAGACAGGTTTACTTAGGAAACCAGGCACGTGAGATCATAGTGTCTTTTAGTCTGCCAATGCATTTGTCTGGGTCCTTCCTAATGGGTTTTTAATTCACGTGTAAGTTTTAAGAAAATATAACAGGATGATATAAGACTCAAAAATAGGAACTTTCTATGAATTTCATGATAATTACTGGCCAAGGGGAAGAAAAAAAGTACAGGTTTAATAAAAACACCCACTGCTGCATGACCTCAGTCCTTTACAAGGCTTCAGAGAATCCACAGAGGTGCTCACCTTCACATTTCATAAAAAGCAAAGCTTCCTTGGTTTTGCTGCTCACACAATGATTTAGGAGAACTTTAGGCTTCAGGTTCTGAATAAATGAGTGCCCTTGTCCCCTTTATCATGCAATGCATCTGTCCATTCAGATAAAGACAGAGATGGATCAAGCCAGCCCAAAAGATGTTGCAGGGCAGGACATATATGTTCAGAAACAGATAAGGCCTGTGGAGCTCATGTTCAGAATGCAGCAAGGGAAAAATGCATGTATTTTTAAACCCCAAAAGAATGATGCAGATATGGGCACACTCATCTCATTTTTGTGTTTGAACTTTGTTTGCTTTTCATCCCACAGGCTCTAATGTAAAGGAATCTATTTGCCTAAAAACCATGTACTTACACATTCAGTGCAATTTCCTGTGGAACAAAAAGCAGTGTTTAAAGCAAAAAAAAATGGGGGGCATCTAAATGTTAGAAAGAGTTCTCAAAATGGGTGCTGCAGACCATCATTTGGTCTGAAGGAAACACAGAAGGGTGAGTGGAAGCTGCAGACCCCAGTGCACAGGGATAAGCATGGTGTCAATTACTGCAGGTAGTGCTAACATGGGACCACTAAAGCACGATTCATCTGGCACTACACGCCTGAGGACATACCGGGGTACTGATGCCAAATAGAACTCTTACTTGTTTTTAAAACAGCCACAATCCTGTCTCTCCCCTCCTTTGCAACCCTCTTTCCACCAATCACATCACTGGTTTGGAGGACAGGATTTCCCAGCTTTCCCTCCAGAGGCTGATGCAAGAGACCCACCAGAGTTAGCATGTGGCCATATACAGCAGAAGACTTCATCTCCTCGTCCCACCTGCTGCTTCTCATCACACAACACTCCCTTCATATTAACGTCTGGAATGCCACCTCTGCTACTATATCCTTGGCTTCCTTGTCCAGCCATGTCAAGTGCAAAAAGCCTTTTCCTTCCCTGATCTCCTTCTGGACCTGGCACAAGTATGCAGAAAGAGACAGGGGGGTGGAGAGATATTTGGTTTTTGGTTCCTTTCCTTTGTTTTATATCATCCAAAGAGTTCAATAATGAAAGAAAGTCTTGCAATGCGTGCAGTGGGTGATGAATTGTAGTGTAGGGTTAGCTGTGAACAGAAAACAAGTTGTGGTTACTGTCCCTGGCCAGCTGGGAATTGCACATCTCCTATCATATTTATTGGTCACACAAGCCTGTCACTCACCCATCCTATTTACCCCATCGTCCAGCTGCTGTCTCTCATCTTTTAGATCTCTGGGACATGGAGATTCGGTTAGGATGGTGATAGCTATGTAGGAGCCTTCAGCTGCCTCCTAACATACATGTTTACATAATAATATTGACATAATATTTACATGCTCATTTCCACGCAAAGGCACTGTCAAACTTGACTTTGTATGCTGATATTCATAAGCCGAAAGTCAGAGATCTACCCAAGACTCAGCAGCTCAAGGAAAACGGAGTTAAGGAGCTGTAAAGTACAAATTCACACCATCGCCAGTGATGTACCCTGAGATATTTTGGGCACATCCAGAATGTCTGATGATGAATGGATCAGCCTGCATATGTTTTAGAAGACCCTTTGAACCTCCATTAAAATATTCTAACAATGTTATACATCAAAACGAGACGTTATTCTTTTCCAGTAAGCAAATTCCTAGAGCAACTCAAGGACAATACTCATTCAGCTCATTACAGGAACTATAAATAACATAGAAAAGCACATTGCATATTTTTTCACTTGCATCCAAGCAATTAACAACATGGAGGACATTTTATGATTGTCTCCATTAGAAAAACTGATGATACAAGAGCAGTATATTCTTGATGTCATCTTGCAAACATTTTTTTACTGAAAATTTACTTTTTTTAAAGTCCAGTTTCCCTTAATAACTGTGGCATCCCATTTCATTGCTGGAAATTCCTTGTGTAAGTTTCCTATGTTCCTGTGAATTTTGTTTCCAGAAAACCATACTATCTTTCTTCACATCCTTGCACATTATGTCCTCGCTGCACAGGTAGTTCAGAACTTGTCTCAATTTTAGCTTGTCTGTATTCCATTTCTAAAGAAAATGTGAGGCTGAGGTGCAAGACAGCTTCAGGGGAAGTACACAGACAGGAGATGGTAATAGCTGTCCAAGGGGGTACTCCACTCTATAGCTGAAGAAAGCTAACAGGGTGTGATGCTGGGTCCAGGGCAGTCTAGAGATCTCTGAGTTAAAATGCCCACAAGTATTTCTCTCTGGCTGTCTTCAAGAGTTCACATCACCAATATAGCCCAAAGGCAAGTGGTGGAGGATCGTCTCTTCCAGCACTTCAAATGTTGCCTCTTGCAATACATGCAAGAAACAAAGCAGGTGACCTTTTATCAGCCATTGGAACACTTCAACCTGGATTTGTCTGAGCACTCAGGAGTCAATGTGGGCATTTGTGGGAAGAAGCAGGCAGCAGAGAGTCTGATCTAGAAAAGATGAAGTACTCATGTGCATTGGAATCCAAAGAAAGGGTACATGGAGGAAGAGCCAAGCACTCTTCTACTCTACTCACATGTAGACGTCCCTCAGCCTAGACCCAGCTTGTGCAACCTGTCCATGATGCACCAGGATGTCTTTGAGCCCACGGTAGTAGACCTTATTCTTCCAAGCTCTCTTCAGAGATTGTGTGGGCACAGCTAGCACAGTCAGAAAATGAAAATACAGGAGCAGCCAGAAGTTATCTGTCTCTCTGACAGCTTTTTGCTGTGCCTAGAGAACAGCCCAGGTGTTGCTGGTCCTAATTTTCTCCCATGCCATTCCTTTGTAGGAGCTACCCAAGTTGATCTGTATGTTGCCTCCTATTTGCCCTCTTCCTATCCCTTCCCCTCCCACTGGGAACCTCCTTCCATCTCTTATTGCCCAAGCAGCACTTCATCTCTGAGACAGGTGACCAGGCACGGGCTCAGTGGAACACAGATCTAACCCAAGTGCAAAAGAACCTTACTTTGGGGCAGCCTCAGCCCATGCTTGACTCTTCAGGCACAGCCCTCCCTTTCTGCTTCTGGACCAACAATATCCCTACAGCTTCCTTTTATCCATCCTGCAAGAGGTGGAGGAGAAAGGGGAGGTGTTTTCTTCTCCCAGTCATGCTTTGGAAGATGGATTGTGCCCATGCACAGTATTCTCCTCCCCTTCCGCCATCCCTTCTCCAGGGTTGCTTCCAGTGGCCACAATAAGAGGTTAGCCAGCCTATTTCAATTAGTGGCAAACCATATGGCGTGACTCCAAGGCTTCCATATGTTCATAAGTATATGCAACCACACTTTCCTTGACGCATTCCTCATTCCAGGGAAAGGCCACATCTCCACAGCTTGCTGGCACAAGTCACATAGGCAACTGCAGAAGAGATGGGATAATAAATACACACTCACATATATATACACACACACATACGTAGGAAAACTTGGCACCCTCCCACCCTCTCCCGTGTTGGCTGCCACATGGTCCCCATCAATTTTTGTCAGAGCCAGCAAGCCAGCCAACCACTCACAGATGCTGACAAGGCAATTTCAACAGCTGAAGGGACTTCTCTGCTTTCTTCCTCCAACCGATAGAATTTTGGTTGGGTTTTGTTTTCTTTCTTTAAAGACATCTGCTATTGGGAGAGATTTCCCAGCCATGGCATTGCCAGCTTCCCAGGTGCTCCTTGGCTAGGGCATCCCTCTCTGCAGCTGCAGGTCATCAGGTTTCACCACATCCTGTGTAGGGATGAGATGGAATCTGCCTTTTCACCTATCACAAGGGTGCAGATGCCATCTACTCCTGTTCTCTGAACACAATTGCTACCTTCACATTCCTCCATCACAACACCATCCTCCTCCTTACCTAAATCTCTTCCCCACCCTCCATTCTCCTTTCATCTATCCACAGCTTTCTTTTCACCCAACCCTCTGTCCTTCCTTTGGCACTGATCTTATCTTTCTAAAATTTCTTGACTACGGGTTCTTTACATCATGCTGTGCCCTGAAAAGGTTGCTTTACCTTGTTCCCTTCAAAAATCCATGTACATCTAGTGATCATTCCTTAATTTATAATGTGGCTTGCAGCAATGCCTAAGAGAGTGATAGAGATATGACTTTCTTCAGCAATTCAAGCACTCTAAGCTTCTTCCCTTTGAAGGCACTTTACATCACTTGATTCCAAGGAGCACCCTATGCTCCAACCTGCCTGGAGCCTGCTGTACTCAGGATAAATCGGTTGTGCTCAGCACCTGTCCTTTGAAGGACTCACACTTGGGCTTGGCCATGCAAGATGAAGAGTCCAAGAAATTTCAATTGCTTTGGCATTAAAAGTTTGAATCCTCACCCCTCTAGGACCCTGGGGAGATTCATCCAACTCTTGTCTTTGCCACCATATTAATGCAAAGCCCAAAGACTTTGATGAGCTTTGAGGACACATCTCAGTGTTCAGGAGGTCCTCCTGTGAGGGAGGCATGACCCCAGAACCAGCTCTTTGCAATACAGCTGTGGAGCTTTATTTCGGAGGCAGGAATGTGCTGCTCACTCAGATGCCTGGAAACATCTGTGCAGACAGTGCAACCAACAGGCACATGGTGGGATTGCGTGCGGGGGAGAGCAGGACTAGGAGGGATTGGGAAAGGACTGAATGGAACTGTTTCAGATGAGCAAGCAAAGTTCAGCAAGTCTCCCAACCAGAGTGCACACGTAGGTCTGGCAGGACCATCCAGCTAGCACAGGAGTACTCTTCTTCCCTCACCCCAGGCATCATGTCTGTAATGGACAGGACTACCGAAACCTCACCCATACATCTGAATGCCAGGTCATGTCAGCATTTGCCATGCAGACAAAGAAACCACATCACCCAAACAGCCCCATTTCTGAAAGCTGGGAGGCAGCTCTGTTGAGGAGATGCTTCAGGAAACACGGAGTACAGTGAGTGGCTCAGGTCTTGATGGGGTCATGTATAGAGTCATGGCAATTACAAGAAAGCGCCCTGACCACAAGCCCACATTGCCTATCACTTCCACCAAGAGACTCGTCTTCTGACAGAACAGAGATCTTGTTAGCAGAACTGACCATGAAAGCCATCCAAAGCTGACAAACCTTTTCCAAACCACTAGCCTGGGCTCAAGATGCAGCATCATGGGATTTCCCTATACCTACATTATGGTGCTGCTCAATTATATGCATTATGGTATTTTTATCTCTCTCTCCGGAACCATGGGTGTTGATCACAAGTGATGACAAGAGAGTGGGCAAGGATAACCATCAACTTGGAGCTTGAGACTACAAACTTTGGGAAGTGGGCTAGGCAGCCTGGCCTCACAGAGCAAACTATTACCATTTCCAAGGATGTGCAAAGTGAAAGATGAAAGGCAGTGGGATGAATCAAGAATCTTTGTAGCACTGTATTTTGCTTCACTGTTCTGTCTGTGGCTAAGGTGGGATGTAGAAACTTGGCCATGTCAGGGACAGGGTCTACAACTGTAAAAGGAGCTGGAGGATGAAAGCCATGGAGACTGACAATGCACAGGATTTGGACAGCTTCCCCAAGCTCTATGTTGAACCTCCCACTGCAACTGTAGCTGTTTCATCAAGCCAAAGTCAGGTGTGTCAGCTGTGATCTGAGAGGGATGAGTAGGGTAGATGAATGTGACAGCTGTCTCAAAGAGTCCTGGCAATTCAGCATGGGAAGTACTTTCATCCTGCAGCTCATTATGAGATCCATGCAAGAAGAAACTTGTTGCTCTTACCACAGTTCAGGACTTCTTGTCCTCTTCCAGAGCATGGATCCTAAACTGGAAATGAAAGAGAGAGATCCAAGATTAACTCAAAGAGTCTTCCAAGGAAGATAAAATGATGTCATGATGTGGAACCAGTCCCCTGTATCCTACTCTCAAGATGCTTTTCTTCTGCATTCCTGCTCACACATCTAAGAAAATCAGGAAAATATCAAGAGAAACTAGATAAAGTGGTAAAGAAATCACAGTTGTTTTCAGACTCAACCCAAATGTGTAGGGAACTCTGTCCCTTGTTTCCAGATGACCAGTGACTTCAAGACATCACTGCCCTCTCTATGCCTGGGGAGAACACTTTTTTCCTCATTGCTGCTCCACAGGTAACGGCAGAAACACATGGTCCAAGAAAGCACAGATGTTGGAATTTTACTTCCAAGTCTTTCTTTAATCAGTCTTGAAACATCCACATCTTTCTGGATCACAGCTGACAGCAATAAATATTATCTGCAGGGAAAGAGGCAAAAGAGGAATGACTTAATTTGTCATTTTAGCGAAACTGATCAAAGGCTAATTGTCCCTAGGTGAGAGCTAAGCCTCATCACTGGTTTGAAATCTCAGTTGCTGGCCATCCCTGGGTGGCTGGAGCTAGTCAGAGAACAGGGGCATGCAGATAGTTAGGAAGACCTCCAAGAAGAGCTCAAGGAAAGATGTAGAGTTTCTATATTGGTTGAATGAAATTAGCTGATTTTGCCACTTGTCAGGCAGCAATCATAGCCCTGATGAATGACAATAAAAGAAGTCCCTCTACAGCCAAATTCCATTGACATCTCCACACACTTGGCTTTCACCATCCATCATGGCATCTGCTGAGGTCCACGGGAACAAGAGAGGGTGTATGTAGCTCTCCATCCCACCCAGGGTTATTTTTACAGCTGGGAGAGGAGGTGGTGAACCTGGACAGGAGGGTTAGAGGCTTTTCCAAGGCAACTCACAAAAGCTGTGAAACCAGAGCCAGAGCTACAACACCCAGACATCCAGATCAGCAACTCCAACTGTGTTACTGGCACTGAACCTAGAAGGGCCGTGTGCCCCAGAAAGGAATTTCCCTGGTTCTGTCCAAGCAGAATTTTTCTGCACACAAGTAGTACCTCCCAGCCAAGTACCTGTCTCCCAACCAGTGTAAAAACCTGAGATAGATACTCAGAACTCATAAACATCTCCAGTCCTTCTGGGGGACACAACCTGAAGGGGTAAGAGCAGGACACTGGGACAGAAAGACCATCTATGGCAAACAAACCTTTTGCCTTTCCAGATACAAGACTTTTGGAAAATACAGAACTAAGCAAAGACCATGGAGCTGTGCTGATTTACATCAGATGAAGATGGCTCCCTTGAAAACCAATTCCAGGTGAGCTGCATGGAGCCGCCCAGAAATTGCTTGCCAGTTTCTCTCCCTCTCCGTGTTCTTTGTTGCCAGAACACATGGAACCTGAAGTTCACAAGCAATGCAGAACAGTTTCCTCAGGAGGAGCCCTTCCACACACGCCTTCCCAATAAGTTATTCCAGCAGAGTGGCAATGTTTAGAAACCAAAGTGGTCATTCCTGGCAATTGTAGAGATGGACAAAAATAGCAGGAAAAAAATCACAATTCCCTGCACATATTTTTGAGCATTCCACAAAAAAAAAAAAAAAAAAAAAAAAAAGTTAAGTTATCCAAAAGAGAAGAATAGTTTAAGCAAGCAAAACAACAGTAATCACCTGCTTTGCTAAGTGTTTACAAATACATGAATCGTTTTTCTCAGCCAAATGTCATTCCTTTCCACAACCATCACCCCCTTCTCCCAGTTACTAATCAGTGTGACTAATGGGAGGGAAAATAGATTGATGACTTTTTTCCCAATGGATTTTAACTCCGAAACTTTAATTTTAGTTGGAAAGTGCTCTATTCGCCTCCTCTTTGCCCCCACGGGATAGGTGACACCATCACATCTGTGGCATGAAATCTTTTGGCTTTAGTCACTTAAATATTCAGCAGTAGAAGACAGCATCTACCTAAGTCCTCTCTGGCAAACTGGGAGTGGTGGGACAAGAGCTCTAAGTTTATAACACTTTCACAAGACAGCCAAGGTTCGGTTTCTCAGCACATCCGCCACCAAAGTCTCAATTCTGCTAATTGAGCTATCAAAGCCATTGGGGAGAATTGTTTATATTTATTTCTTTCTGGAATGTAGACATTGCCAGTAGAGTCTTCAAAATAAGAAAAGAAAAACCCTCTGACTCGCTGCCCAGGAACTCAATCCCAAAAGCCTCCTCCCAACCTCTGTTTACAAAATTATAAGCTTTCTTTGTCCTAACCATTTTCCTGTTACAATAATATTCTTCATCTGCAATCTGACTTTTTTTTTTCTTTGGTGCATGGAAAATATGATTTCATTGTGAAAGGATTTCTTATGAATCAATACAGCAAAGGGAACACAGAGATGTTTGCAGTAAATCACCCTCAAAGCAGACACATGTAAAAAATGAGTTACAAGAAAAAGTAGATAATCCCAAGCCATTTCCAGATGGAAGGAGGTTATATTTTCCATACACTCTATCTGGCTTTTGTGTCACAAAACACGCTGGTATTTATTTAAAGTATTTTTTTTCTTGTACCGTAGAGTTATGATTACATGAAATGAGTTTCCAAAAATTACAAAAATTGGCCTGCTTTAGGTAACAAATGGAAGAACTGAGATATTGAGTTCAAACCAGCTAAGGCTCAGCCCCTTCTGAAGTTAAGAGCCAAGTCCAGAAACTGAAGGCTGACTTCCATCCAGCAAGGTTCCCTCTGTGGCTGGGACAGTCACGACCAGTGCAGAGGTTTGATTTTCCAGCACTTTGCAGTTTCTTTCACCTAATTCTCCATAGCTGGCAGGGATGATGCTTGGAGGTAGGCTGGCTTCTCCACTTCCGTAAAGTGAACTCTGTCATCACCATCTCCTGAAGGAAGGCTTGGCAGGACTGAATGCCTGGCGACTTGAAGCCACTGGATTGCTGAGTTCTTGGAAGCACTGGACAAGGAGCAGCCTGTCTGAGCCATGCATCAAACTGGGCGTTAGGTACCAAGCTGTTCTCCTAAAGGAGAGACATCTGAAAGCCATTTAGAGAGCATCTGGATGGAATCAGTTCTGGCTGCTGGATGTGCCTCAGTACCCAGGGGACTGAGGCACATCCTCCAAGTGATTCACTCCTGCAGTGACCTAAGACTTAGACAGGTAAATGAGTGAACGACATCCCCTTTCCAACAACGTCCTGAGACCTGAAAGTGTGGTGAAAAATCATTCCATAGGCTCTCCATGGAACTGTGGTTCATCATCACTGCGGGTGTGTAGCATCCTGCAAGGCAAGTGAGAAACCAATGACTAATAGATACAACCTCAGACATGCAAGCACACAAGCAACCTGTCAAGAAATAAAACCAGGCTTGTCTAAGATGTGTCTAGCTGTGGGCAGACAGTACAGGAAAGCCCCTGTGCAGACATTTGTTGGTAAAATGTTCTAGAAAGGGGAGAGAGTCCTTGAATTTTAAAAACTGGTGATAAAGATTGCTGTGATGTCCATATAAGTAAAGCAGGGTGGATCTGGGCTGCCTATGGCAGTATCCCATCTCCAACCAGCTTGGAAGGTGGTTGGGCCCTGGCCCAAGATGCCACTTGCACTATTGCTGGTGTTTTCTGCCTCAGTGTACTTTAATCTCTGGCTCTCACAGAGCAGTGTACGTGTGTTGGACCTGTCTCAGGTGTTACTTGGGTAAAACACCACTGGAAGAGCTAAGGCCACACAAGCCATACAGACAGGAGGGTTGCAGGAAGGGTGGTTTCAGAGGAATAGCTGATGTACCAAAGCTCCTGTCCTTCATTAGCCAGTTAATGCAACTTTCTTAACAAACCTGTTCCCTGCTGCTCACAGTTTTGTTGAACTGAAGAAGGACTCAGAAAAATACATGAAGTTTAATTGCAACCTGCCTTCTCCAGGTACACAAGGGCAGCTTCTTCCCTTGCTCTAGAGATGGGCAAAACAGAGCAAAGGAGTAGCTGGATCTTCATTAAAACCCTTGGCTGTTCCCCTCCTACGAATTCCTAATCCTAATTGCACTGACAGGGGGTGGGACCAGCACTTGGTGGTTATAGGGGTTTCACACTCAGCAAAAGGTCCTGAGGGCATGACCAGGTCCTGCAGGTCACTGAGCAATGGGGGATGCAACCAGCGCTGAGACCCCTCTCCATGAGGCTGAAGGTGACACTCTTCACCTTTCCAATGGCTGTGGCTGGCTCTGAGGCTGCCAGAACTCTGTGTGCACTGGCTGCCTGCTGGAATCTCTCTTTTTTTTCCAGGAAAAGCTGGCACTCCTGTTATTCCAGCACTCCCCTGCCCTTAAAGACCTCTTTTTTTTTTTTTTTTTCTAGCGTGTCAAATACACCAATCTATAAGAGGAACAGCACCAAGCCTGGAAAACTGGCCCGGGGCCAGGAGAAATGTCAATACGAGAGGAAGTATCTGTCATATACATACACACACACAAGGCTCCCCCAGCCAAGCTGTTTGAAGTCATCTCTGGCCTGCTGCTCCCCTCTCCTGCTCGCAGCGGTCCCATCAGTGGGGACCGGCCGACCTCTAGTGGTGCCAACCCGCAGCGCCAGCAACGGGGCTCTCCTTCGGCGGGGAAGAAGCCTACCCTCAGAGCAGAGCACGTTACCGGTGTGCGTGGCTGTCTCCCTTTGACGGTAAAAGGTCCCACATGACTGGAGAAAGCAAAAAGGGAGGAAACGGGTGGGAGAGCATCTTGGAGGCAGAGGGAAGCAGCCATAAGAGCTCAGATAACCTTCATTGCCTTGGAACCTGCGTTAACCAAGCACATCAGCATCTCCACCAGAGATGTTCCCCAAGCCCTAGGCACCGAGAGGATGTTTGATCAAAAAGAAGCTGCAGGAGAAAAAAGAGGTGGAACAGCAGAGTGCTGACTTTGGAGGGTGCTTGTGAGGCCAGGTGGACTACGGTTAGGGTCCCTGGGTTCATGCCCTATGCTCTGCAGTCATTTTTCCTTCCTTCATGCAGTGCGGTTCCTGAAGCGTCTACAGAGAGGTGACTTGCTATTTCCCAGCAGTGTAAAGAGGCAGAAAGCTGGTAATGAGCACCAGAGCCCTGAGAAAGCTCACTGCCAAGCACTTTCTCCTTTCTGGAAGGTATTTAGGTTCTCCATCTGAGTGGGGCTGAGGCTGGAGCCCTTGGGAATGAAAGGACAGCCATTGTTTGCACCCCATCAAGCTGAGACAGCAGCCTGAGCAAGGCTGAGATTTCTCTCACATGGAAGTGTGAGCTACAAAGATGTTCGAAACCCTATCTCCAGTGCTATCCATATCAAAGAGTTCAAGGGGGCTGCTTTAAAATAGGGCCTTGGCACGGGTTCCTGCTCCTCCTCACGTCTTACTGAGGGGCACCCTGCCAAAATGCCAACTTGGCTGCTCCACATGTCCGAGGCATCCCAGGCATGTCCTACAAACCTTTCCGGTGCTCCCAGGGAGATCATTGCCTGCACAAACAGCCTCTCTTCTCAGCTGCGAAGGGTCTTGGTGGCCCCTGAGCACCATCTCCCCAGCTGAGGAGCAAGAGGAGTATCTCTCCTGAAGTGCCAGAAAAAGGGCTGAGAACATGCATGGGAAGGTCCCTGAAGACAGTGTTGGACAAAGCTTGCACAGTTTTCCCTTCTTCCCACCCACCCTGAGTGAGCAGGGATCCATGGAGAACCGGGGAGTACAAGGCAAAGCTGGTGGGAATTAACTTGACTTTCTAGTACAAGTAGAAGAAGAGATTTCAGCTGCTGTGCTCATGGCCATAGGTGTCCAAGGATCCTGAATGCTCATGAGGAGCCAGAGGCTGGCAAAGCTGTGGTGTTTTGGAAACCACTCCATGCACATAAACCATGAACTCATGTCCCAAGAATCATCCAAATACCACGGTAAAACCCTAGAGAGACCAGACCCCCTCATGCTGTCCTGAGATACTGGCTCAGTCTAAGCTGTCTCAAAGGGAGAAGACTATATGCTGAGTCACCATAACCCTCTTCTCTCACCCCACCCAGGCTTTCTTCCTTTTTTTTGCCCTTCCCAGTTTAGTGCACTTTCAAAATCCCAGCCCAGAGATGGAGCCAGCATGAGCAGAACCCCTTCAAGATTACCCCGAGGCTGGTGAGTGTTTTGCCCCTGCTCTCCCAGCTGGAGGAACAGGCAAGGGTAGCTCAACAAATGTACCCAGCAGCACTGGAAAAACTGAGATCTCAGTAAAGCCAAAGGCATTTGCTAAGCATCTCCTATTAAGACAGATTGTTCTCACACAAGCCACCCCGCAGGCAGCCAAGACAACGAGGTACTTCAGCAGTAAACTGGTCTTCTCTGCTCTCCAGCCCTCTTGAGTGACTGCAGTGCATCCCAGAGGAGCTCTGGCTGCACCAGGGCCAAGGTCGCTGCTGCTCTCTGCTTTGATTCAACACACCCTCCCTCCCACATGCTGTTTTCATTAGATCCTGCCTCTTCTGGCAAGGCCGCTGTGCACAGTCACGAAAAGCTGTTCACTGGTGGCTTGTTTTATCCAGTTGCTGGAGGCCTGAAACAATGAGCTTGCAAATATTTCATTCCTGCCCTGAACTTCTTTCTTTCTTCCATTCCTTTTCTTTTGTGAGGAGAGCGGGCAAGGAGGCAGACAGGGGGTACCCCTGGAGCTTGGGGTTAGGAAGGGTAGGAGAAAAGACACCAGGAGGGTATTTCTGTCCTGTTGTGAATGCACATGCATGTGAGCATGTGCATGCATGTCTCACACCTGCCCTCTCAGAGGACTCTCTCAGCTGTCTGGCACCGTTACAGAGTGCACGTGTATGCTGCCCTGACTCAGGCAGGAAAGCTCAGAGCAGGACCCCTATCACCACCACCAGGAAGATTCCACATGCTAGGGCCACTCAGCTGTCAATAGTGTCACCAGGATAGAGACATCTCTCTGCGCCTTCAGTCTGGCAGGCAGACACTTGGAGAGGAGGGAGATAGGAGTACAAAAGATGACACCCATTATGAGCCCAAACACTCTTTTCGCTGCTACCAACAGGGAATTTTCTGTTAGGAGCAGCTGCCATCAGGACATACTGATGCCCTGAGCCCCAGGCGACATGTGGGTAAGGCTTGGTTTTGACTGGAGATGAGCTGCAAGCCTGTTTCTGACAGGCACTGCTGACCTATGTAGGCATAAGGAGTGCAGCAAATACGGGCTTGCAACCAAGAGGTAGGAGGCTGTAAGGCACCCTGACACCATCAGGGCATCAGGAGACAGGGGACAGTTCCACTTGGGTTGTCCCACAACAAGGACACGTGGGTACAGCCAGCTGAAAGCCATCGGGTTTTGTAGTTTGAAGCAGACTCAAGGCAGAGCATGAATGGATGGGAAATGAAGAAACACTGAGCATGTTAGAAGAACCTCCTTTTCCTGGGCTGAGACAGAGAGGTTGTGACCAAGGGGCTTCATATCCCTTTTCTAACGCACATTGTTTTCTTTAGTCTGGCTGCAGCATGCTGGGAAAATCTGGACCCTTTACTTGTCACTACTTCATGCTTGCCCAAAACTCCTGGTGTAAGGGGCATCCAAGGAAGGACAGCAACATGGTGAGCAGCAACTAACCAGGGAGAAGAGACCTGGCTAATGCTGCTTGTACTCTTGTGAGCTTTTGAACTGGGCTGCCTGCCTGATTTGTATGGACTTCATGGTCCCATGGAATCCAAGGCTGCACATTAATCATAGACTCATAGAATAGTTAGGGTTGGAAAGGACCTTAAGATCATCTAGTTCCAACCCCCCTGCCATAAGCAGGGACACCTCACACTAAACCATGCCACGCAAGGCCTCGTCCAACCTGGCCTTGAACACTGTCAGGGATGAAGCACTCACAACTCCCTTGGGCAACCCATTCCAGTGCCAATGCTGTGGGGTGGGAAAAGTCACTGAAGGCCTTCACAGGGCATCCTTGGGCTCCACTCAGGCAGACAGGGTCTGGCAAAAGCTGTGCAGAGCATGCAAGTGTACGACCAACAGTGCTCTGCAGCCAGCTCAGGGTGCCCCTACTGCACCCCAGTCCTGCAGACATTCTGCAGGCTCCCAGACCCTTTATCTCAGGGATGTACAAACCCAACTGTACCTCAGCTTCTCCGTCCACCGCAGAGCAGCGGCTCAGGGCTGTGCTGCAGGCGGGGAGACATCCCCTCCGGCCCGACCTGCTTCGGTCGTGTGCATCAGTCCAAGGCCTCCATCACTTCGAGACACATCCCTGTAGGTGGAGCCAGAACCTCACAAGCCAGAAGGACAGCCCTGTCCAAACCATCGCCTTTCTCGGGCGAATAGACCAAACCTAGATCTCTCTGCACTGAAGAGGGACCGCTCCAGCCCCTCTCCTCCCTGCCCTCAAACATCTCCAAGGTTTTGACTCCACTCCTTCCCCAGGTAAACTATTCCAGAGTGTCACATAGCCCCTTTTTATTCAATATTTAACCCAAATCCTTTTCTGTTGCCTTTTCCTGCCCGTCACAGCCATAGCACCACAAGCTGATGCTGGTCTCCTAGCAGTAAAGTCCCCTTAAGATGATAATGAAGCCACTAGAGTCATTTCTGGGATGGCTGCCCTATGATGGACATCCCCAGGCCCTGCTGGGTTGGATGGCAGCACTCACACATTGTGTTCCCTACAATTGCCTTGTTCCAGAAAAGGGCTGAGAGTCTGGCTCAGTGAACAGAGTGAGCTCCAAGTGGGCTGTTGGGGTAAGGGCAACTGGCTAACCCCTGTCTTCTGCTTCTCAAGCTTCTGGTTTGGTGCTGCTCAGCTCCAGTCTGTGCCTCAATAGGAGCCCCAGGCACTTGGGAAACAGGGCCATTGCCTCCTCACTAATGTTCTGGGATGTCACCATTGCACGTCGTGTCCAAGCAGCAGAGGGATGCAGTAACTCAGCAGCAACATTCCTCCTCCCATCCTTGCAGCCTGCAGGAAGGCACTGCCATTCCCACGTGTGCCCACATTCATCTGAGTGTGGTGTGCTGCACAGGGGTGCATGTGAGGCAGGCCAGCAGCACTCTGAAGCACCAAACCAAACTGTCTAGTACTTAGTGACTCCAACATCCAAGAACTGTTTGTCACTTGAGGTACCAATGCATCCTGCCCACGGCACTGCAGAGCCTGAACAAAAACATCTGGGAAGTGGGATGCTGGTGCTCAGCAGGCAGTGATGCAGCATCAGCCAGGCTCCATGTAGACGAGTCACTCCCTTGAGCAGCAGTGGGGCGAAGACAGGTTCGGACTGGCAGGGAGGATGTGTCTGGGGTGGTTCACCATCAGTGGTTGCAGCAGGGCAGGGGACAGGGACACTGTTTTACTGAATAGGGTGCAGATGTGAGCACCAGTCACCCTATCCCCAGGATGGCTTTTGCTAGCCTCAGGTCTGCTCCACTCCTCTCACCCTGGGGAGACTGGCTGGCTCATGATCTCTGCCCAATGATGCTTGGGAAAAGCCAGGTTCTGTCATGCTTTCTGTCCCTTGGGGACACTTCTGAAGGGGCCCAGCACCTTCTTCTCCTTCCTTCTCAGCCTGGGAAAGAGAAAAATTGAAGGAAGACGAAACCGTGTCATCCCAACCACCATGACCCCACTTTTGCTCCAGAGCTGCAGGTTGTTTCTAGCTTAATTAAGGGAAAATGATGGGGGCAGAAAGGGGCAGACCCACCTCTAAGGTTTCTCCCCAGGAGCACCCTTCCTTGCTGGGGTCTCCCTCTGGGCTTGGGGCATGGTTTTGAAGCTAGCTTTACCTGCACCCTGCAACCCAATGAGCCCATGGACCCCATGGACTTTAAAATTCATTAAATAAAGGTTGCTGAGGGTCTGACCATATTAGCAAGGGAGCCAGATACAAATATATGCCCTCATCAAAGGCTTGGTGCCCCAACCTCAACCCCATCGCAGGGTTTCCTGCCTGACAGCATGCCCACCCTTTCTCAGGAGGTAGAGAGAAGTGAGAAACTTTGCTGCTTTCCACAGTCCCACAAGAAACACTCCCTGGGTAGCCCAGAGTCTGCAGAACAGGGACTGAAATCAGAACAAAATGCTGATTTGGGAACCTGGAGGTGAGGACTCAACAGGCATGGGAAGGTGTGATGGAGGCAAGGTTTCCTGGAATGAAGCCAGTGGCTTGTGCCTTTCCTGATGGTCACACCAGAGCCACCAGCCTGGCCTGGAGACAGCAGCAAGCTGCAAAGAGGGAGACCCTAAAAAGCCTGCTCTGTGAAAGCTGGTGAAGGGAAGCGGGTGGCAGATAAGAACATGTTGGGGAAAAACATAAACCAGAAGCTCCTGAAGAATTTTGGAAAGGAAATGTGGAATTAACTCCAGAAAGGGGAGGGGGAGGGTGGGAACGCAGAACAGTTTATGGCTCACAACAAATAGTCTGCCCGTGCCACTTTACTGGGCACTTATGGCCTCTCTGTCCAGCCCAGGCGATACCCAGCAGAGGCCACCCCAGTGAGGCAGGAGCACCAGGAACATGCAGGCAGCCGGTGCCGGCTTCTATGTAGTCGATCCCAGCAGGAACCAGGGAAGAAACAAAACCAAGAGAAGCTGGCAGGAAAATACCATCCCTCTTGTGTCAGATAGGGAGAGGAGGCTGCAGGTCCCATCTTGCCAGCGGGTACACAGAGGACAGCCAAGGCCAAGGCTGGCAGACACCAGGTACCTCCCAAGGTCCTGTGGTGCTGCTGGCTCGGAGAGCACATCTCAATAAGCTCCACATCTATTTGGAGGGGGTGGAATCCATCATATCTACTCTCCCCCTTCCTGTTTTCACTCCTCTTGCCTTTGCCTCCCCGCACAAGCCCCACAGTCCCCATGTGAGCAGCCCCCTCAATCTGCCCCTCATCCTGCAGCTATTTTAGAGAAAGGCAGGAGGTATTTTTAGTGCTGCTGGCTCCCAGGAGAAGCTCTGAGCCTCTGAGCCACAGCAGTGCTGGCGCCAGGGAAACTGCCTCTGCTCTGGCTGATATTTCTTGTATAATTAAACTCAATCCATCCCAGGGGCTGGGTCTTGGCCACCAACTCAGTGAGGAGGGGCAGGAGTGGAGCCAGAGAGCCAGGGGCTAAGGGCTGCGACGGATGCTGGGAATTGTTTTGTGAACACTGGAAACACCAGGCCTTTGAGGCTTTGGGGAAAGTTTTGCCAAGCACAAGGAGCAAGATGGCTCCAAAAGGGGCAGGGAAGCGGGATTTAATGAGAGCAGAGCCCAAAGCACCACCTCGGCAAAGGACTCCATGCCAGCATTATCCCATCCTACTCCCCTGTGGGAGATGGCCTCAAAGGGGATGTCCACAGCCTGGAGAGATGGCACCTAAAGGCAACCTGGGAGAAAACAACAGGATTTGAAGGGCACCCAGTGCCTGCAGGGCATGCTGCAGAGATCCCTCCTGGTAAACAAAAGCCCAAGCTGGAGCTGGAGCCATGTAGGAAGTCTGGGGGCTGTCTGGTTAGCCAGCATCTGGTGAACACAAGCTGCGGCTGGAGGCTGACAAGCAGCAGCACAACCTCTCCTTCTTCCCACGCCCACCACCCAGCGCCTGTCTGGGGGCCCCAATCTGCCATCGAGGAACAGGGAACGACAGCCCAGAGAAAATACAGCACCCACGGGGGTTCAGGGTTGGTTTGGGGCTGGGTTTGGTTTCCCCTGTGCAAAGGAACAGAGCATTTATTCCTGGCTCCCTTCAATTCAAGATACATTTCCAGTAACCCAGACACCAAGCTGGCTTTCCAAGCAACAGTGTATTTTATATAACTGATTCTTTTTTTTTTGTCGTTTTTACTTTATAAAGCCATACAATGAACTGCAAAGAATCTGACATCTGTACAATGGGAAGACAACAGCGGAGTCACATTCACACACGGACAGGGTGCGACCGAAGTCATCCTTACACGCGTGACAATATTATGGGCACAAAGATACAAAATATAACGTGGGGTTTTCTTCTTTCCATCTATATAAATACACAGAAATGGGCAAGTCTAAAAGTTTGAAACTGTTCATTAACACTGATTAGCAAATAAATCTGTAACGTTCCCAAAGTAACGAAGACAACAACAACAAAAAAAAACCCCACACATAACACAGCAGTACAGGAACTGCCAACAGAAACGCGGGGTTACTTCCTTTTTTCTTTTCCTTTTTTTTTTTTTTTTCCAAGGAAAATAAAAAATAATTAAAAAAAAAAAAAAAAAAAAAAAAAAAAAAAAAAGACTAACCCCAAACCAACCTCGCAATTTGCAAAACAAACGAACGAAACGAAACAAGCCCCTGCGGGCTCCTTTGCTGTCTGATCCTCCTGCCTGCTCCAACGGGAAGGGCTGCCTTTTGTTGATGCTGCTGTCTGGGGTTTTTGGGGCAACTGGTTTCTTTACCTGCCCGACCTGCTGGGTGGGGATTTACTTTGCACTTCGGTTCAGGAGGTTGAACTCACTGGAAAATCAATGCCTGGAGGCTGCGTTGGGTTTTTCTCCCTACCTGGTTTGTTTTCTGTGTGTGGTTTGACCAGGGGGCAGCCAGCTAATGCTGCATCCAGAGCAACCCCAAACTTTGCTCAGTTTATGTGCTTAAACCCATAAGCCCACAGTCTCCACTGGCAATGATGACATGGATCATCCCTCAGAATATCTCCCAGGAGGGAGCCCAAGGCAGAGCCGTTGAATGGGAAACCCACATACTGAAAAGGAAGCCCACATTTTGCATGTTTTGGGCACTACAATTTGGGACAGGTAGCAAATGACACACCCCACCCTCCAAGAGCATTTCCCAACAAACAGCAACATCGACAGCAAAGGAAGGATGGATGAGAAGGGGCTTCTCCAAAGAACAAACTAACACAAATAGGGCACATACAACAAATTTACACACGCAAAAAAAAATATATATATGTGGGGAAAAGTGCGTTTTTAAGGATATCTTTGGCAAGAATATATGCAGTTCTTTGTGCAGGAAGGAGGGATATGTTTGTGTGTGTGAGCGAGAGAGATACCATCCGGCTGCTGACAACGGCAGTGTGATTACAATGAAACATATGCTGGGCTTAACTCGCACAAGCTCGAATCTCAAATACCATGACTGCATTTAAAAACCAAAGGAAAAACACAAATAATCGTTTCTGTCCCTTTCACAAGGAAAAAAATATCAACACTAGGTCCCCGCCAGCCCTGGGACCTGGGTGATCCTCAATGCCAGCTGACGGATTCTCCCTGGGACAGAAAGAGTAGTTACACCTAGACCTGTAACTTAAAAAAGGATATAAAGGGGGGGAAAAAAAGTGCCTTTAAAAGGAGCTGACAAACACCCGGCTACATCATTGGAAGGTGATTAGCTGTGTATTAAAAATACAATATAATCGGACAATTTTGTTAGTGTTTGAGATTTGCATACGGTCTAAGTCTTCAGCTAGTGGGTTAGTGAGGAAGCCGAGAGCAGCTCAGGGCCTGAAGCAGGCGTGATGCCATTGGCAGGTATCTGCTGGGGTCAGCTTTTACACGACATCTCTAGGGTGCTTAGATCTGCTTTGTTTTTATGGGGAGAAAAAGAGGAACGGGAGTTTCAAGCACCGTTGTCCGAGGCAGCAGATTAAAATAAAATTACATTATTATCGTCTCTTTTCTTAGCAGTGAGAAAACCGAGTCTGAAAAATAGAGGCTTCCAAAAAATATATCTTTATATATCTATAAACACAGTGTTTTCTCTAATCGGTGAATGGCAGGGTGAGGAGATTACGGGTGAGATCATCTTTCATCTCGCTTGAATTTCACAGAAGGAGGGAAACATCAAAAATGAAAAGGTCTCCACATCCGTACGGCCAGGGAGCTGGGGGGGGGAAAGCCTCCCCGGGACCCCGCATCCCGCCACTGTCTCGCAACCAACTCCTCACTACACATCCTCTCAGGTTCGCTCCAGTACATCAGAACAGCCTCCGTCTGGGCACCCGCGCCACTCATTCCCCCACGCACACACACACATGCACACGTACATGCACGCTGGTCACACGCACGCCGCCCCGACTCGGGAGGGGGCCCCACGCCTCTTCCCCCATCTGTATTTTGCCTTGCTCTGGATTTTCTTTAAACGTGCAGGTGTTTCCCCGGAGCAGGGGAAGGGGGTGGATATAATGGGGGAGATATGATGCGCAGAAAGCGATATGGCAAAAATAAATATTTTTGGAGTGTGAATTTAACTTTTTTTTCCTCCTTAAAATTTCGTTAGCTTACAGTATGTCATCAGTATAGCTCATATATATATTATAGCTATCAAGGCAAGGGTGTTCTGAAGGAGAAAAACTCTCCGCTGGGGAGGGGCTGCAGTGCTATGTTTCTAGTTTTCGGCCCCAGTAGACTATCTGGGCCACTTTGCACTGAAAACTTCTCCCAAAACGCTCTTGAAGGAAGGTGGAGGCGAGCGGGGTATTTGCAGCAGAGAGCTCAGCAATGATCCCGCAGCTCCAGCCAGAACATTCCTGCGGCCCCAAACCTGCACATGCAACTGAAGCATCCTCTGCCCCCTCTCCAGCTCCATGGGCTGGGACATCTGCCTGCTGCCCCTAACCATGTTTCCCCCCTCCACAGCAGCACAGGGGCCCTTCACCCCTCTTGCCCCTTGATTGACCCTCCTCACCTCCCAAAGCAAAGGGAAAAGCTGACAGCACTGTAGCCACTGCAAAACTACAGTGCACTCAGGGGCATGAGCCTCCAGCCAGACGGTTTTGGGGTTACATGCGTGCCAAGCAGCGTGGCTCTCAGAGGACCTGATACCTCCCCACTGAGCCAAAGTTACCCAGCAACCACAGGTCCTTTTCTTCTTTTTTTTTTTTTAATTTTCTTCTTTCTTTTTTTTTTAACGTGGCCTCCAAAATAAAAGGAGAAAAAAGCGCCTGAGTTACTTGTAGTCATTCGCCTTTCGTGCAACTTGAATGTCCATGCAATTTAAAAACCGCTTGCGTGTCTCCAAAGAGATAGGGGCAGCCACGGGTCAGCTGCTTTGCACAGGGAACCCACCTGTGCCAGCATCCGCTATTATTATAATTATTATTATTATTACACCGTTTTTCTTTCCTTTCTCTTTTGTTTTGTTTGGGTTTTGTGTTAATGTGTGACAGGCTGCAGGAGAAAAATGCCAAAGAGGACTAGTGACGGGAGAGGATTAGTGCATCCTCTGGGGAGGCTTCTGGGGAGCATCTGCCTTCCCCACGCATGGGGCAGCAGGAGCCCCCCACACCTCATCACAGGTGGCAGGCACAAGCACCCTGGGGAGGTGGGGAAGTGCCGTGAACCCCTCTCTGGATGGGCTCACAGCAGCTCACCTGCGACCAGCGCTGGGCTCTGGGTCAGCAACGGAGGTCAGCCCAGGGCTGAGCTCCCCAGGGACAGGACGGATCAGGACCAAGCCACCCCCACAGCCCCAGCAACTTGCCAGGCTACCAGCAGGTTTCAGGAGAACCAAATGGATAAGTGAGGACCCTCCACTGCAGCTGGGCAAGGGAAGGTTTCCGAGAGCATCTCCTCTGGTGTCCCACAGACCCAGTCATGTTGTTATCTCCTACAGGTCGTTTCAAACACAAAGCAGACGTTTGCTGATGGAGCTGCTGGGATGAAGCATGGGTTCTGTCAGTTGTCTCTTATTTTTCCCCAGATGGAAAACAACCAGTCATGGTCTTGCATTTGGTCTCAAGTGGATGTCAGGACCATTACGCCAAAAGCCTTCGCTTTGGTCAACTTCCCTGCAGTGGAACATGCATTCTGTCCAGCGTGACTTTGTGGCTCTCTTATATAAGTGCGTGGTTTTGGTTCCTCTATGTGTGTGTTTGGCTTGTGTTGAGTTTTTAGGGGCTCCGTTGGCTTTTGGGTATTTTTGTTGTTTGCTGTTTTCCTCCAGAATTCCAACCCTTTTTTTTCCCCCAATTCACTTCCCTCTCCCACAATGCACTTCCTCACACTCCTTCTCGGATCAGCTCCAAGTCCTTCTCCAAAATTCAAGAATCACCCGCAAGCACCAGCTCATCTTTTCTGGCTGGAGCCAAGCATGACCCTGGAGACAAAGTTGACAATGGCTGCAGCCGGCTGGTCTGGGTCCAGCTCAGCAAAGAGATGGCAGATGTTGTCTGTGGTGCTCCCTTGTTTCCTGGCCACAAAGCCAAAGAGCCTGGGTGTGAAGAAGACAAGAGGCTCAGTGAGGTTTGCCAGCATTTCTCACCCAATGACCAACACCACCCTCTTCCAGCATGGTCTTGTCCACCTCCTTAACATCCACCTCATACAACACAAAGGGAGACATCCCAAAGCAGACTGTGTGAAGACCCATCTATTCTTCCCTGTTATAGTTTCCTTGAAGGCCAGCACTGTGTTTCTATAAATTCCTGGCCAACCCCCCCTTGCTCTGCTCATCCCTGCCACCCTCCCCATAGGCCATCCCCAAGAAGCATCCTTCCAAATAATCACAGCATTGCCTTGGTTTGTGTGATGACTCCTGAAACCACAGGGGTGTGATGGGCTGGATATTGGGGTAGACCCTGTGTGAGAGGAAGGCCGTATGGGGACAAGGGGAGCTGGGTGAGACCATGTGGTTATTTCCATCTATGTCCCCCAGTGAATAAAATGTCCTCTTTTTTTTTAATTAGAACGTGCAAACTCAAGTTATAAATACAGGGGAACAGAATGTGAGACAGGCCCAGGCCGTGGCATTTCTAATTGGAGAGGGGAAATATCCCAGCAGCTGGACCTCCTAATAAAAACCCCTTCGCTAACACAATGGCTAAAATTAGTGGGAATTTGCCCCTGGAAATGGGATCAGCCAGCAGCTCTGTACTCCTGTGGGTCAGAACAAGGAGGACAGGAGGAAAGAAAAGACCTGGCTGGTGGCTCACAGGCCATCAGCATAACTCCTGGCTCTGCTTCACAAGCTAGCTCCCGCAGGCTCCTCTGGCAGTTTCCAATTTGGTCAGTTCAGGAAGGGCCATGCCTGCTCTAACTGGGAATTTAGGGATGAAAGATGCTTCCCGAGTCCTCATTCTTGGGTGAAACATTCCTTCAGAGAGGAGCTGAGCTCATCTGACAGACAGCCAAGAGGCTGCCCTGCATGGTGCATCTCCCAGCCAATGCTCAAACACAAGTGGGAGCCACCCTGGGAGGAATCAGCTGGGAAACACAGCAGATACTTACTTGGCTGGGCCGCTGCCATCAGTTTTAGTCCACCTGCAAGGAGAAGAGGAGGTGTGAGAGATGGTGCATCCTGCACCCCACAGAAACAGGGCCATTATGGGGGCCACCACACCAGTGCTGGAGGGCCAGCCTGGCTTTGCACAGGCTTGGCTCTATCGAAAAAAACCTGTTGCACCTCTCTCCCAACAAGGAGATGCTTAGAGACACCAAGAAGTCACCAGAAGTAGTGTTGCCCCACAGTATCCAAGGGGACCTTCAATTCCTGCTCTCCACAGAAGCAAGCGGGACAGAGCAAGCGAAGATCCTGCTCCAAGCAGCCAGGAGCCTGGGGAAGGGAAAGGGGCAGGGGACATGTGCTTGCCCCAGGTTAGGGCACTCACTTTCGTTCCTGGGGGTCCAGGTTGCAGAAGGTGACGGTGTTGAGGGGGTAGTGTCGTCGGAAGAACAATCTGAAACACAAGGCAGGGAGTGTCAGGGTCAGCAAGCCCCCACCTCTGCCCCACCACAGCCCAGCCCCATCAGAGGGGACACTCCCATAGGTTTCCCTAGGATGTTTCAGGAGTCAAGGACAAAGCCCAGCCCTGCCCATGACCAGGTTCATGCCCCCCCCGGACATCCTTCATCAGCACACTCCCTGGATCATAGTCCCATTGGCTCTGGAGACCCAGGGCTGTGGCCATGGGGGCTCTTACTTCCTCTGGTTGTCAGTTAAGGTGATGCCTTGTGCGGAGACTTTGAAGTGGACGATGGTAGCAGTGGGTGTGGGGTCAGCCACCAGCGTCTCAGCTACAGCCTTTGCAATGGCCTGGGGTCCTGTCAGTGACTCCATCTCCACTGAGTTGATGAAGAGGACATTGCAGGCTGGAAAGGGAGACAGCAGGCATGGGAGTCAACCACTGCTCCAAGCTACACTGGCCCTATGACAGCCCCTCTCTATACTCACCCGCACCCTGTTTGAGGAGGTCTGTGGATGAGTTGGTGGCTGACGTGGTGTCTTTCTTTTCTTCCATGGGATCTAGAAGACATGGGATAGTTACTGCTGCTCCCTGCTTGTAAACCTACCCCATCCTCATAGGCTGTGTGGGCTTGGCTCTTACCTCGGTCAGGAATTACCAGCTTGCAGGGCAAGGCCAAGGGCATGATGGAGTGCTGGTACACCAGAGCCGAAAGACAGCCTGAGGAGAGAGGGAAGATGATAAGGATGGGGCTGGGAACACAGGTTTCCCTGGTGTTAGGACACTGTTGCTCCAGATGGGTGGGAGCAGACTTTTTTGCTGTATTTCTTCACTGTGTTCCTAATGCCACACATGGCAATTCCCCTTACTGAAACCATCATGCCCACGGAGGGCTCAGCAAGGTGGCAGAGATGCCAGGGCCACGTTAGGAACAGGAATGGGGCAGAGGTCCTAGTGCAGCACCTTGGAGCACATTAGCAATGGGATAAATAAAACAAGGTGGGGAGTCCCTGCCCTCCACCCCGTCCAGCAGCATCATTTTTCCTAACATGTGCAGAAAGGTATGTACCTATGCATACAGGCACATTTGCGTGCATGACCCCTGAGGCTCCATATGCCCACAGGGCTTGGTTCCACAGGGACAAGTAATGCAGTGGGGGCTCTCCCAGACACCTCACAGCTCTGCTTTGGTAGTCCAGCAAAGGCAAGGCTCTCCCAACCCAACCCCGCATGTAGTAGCACACTGGGGGCACTCACCAAAATTGGGCTCGTTGGGGCATCCTTTTAGTTTCACACCTCGTGGGCTGGTCTCAATGAGGAAATGTCTTACCAGCTCATTGGTGATGTCTCCTGGGAAGAGATGGAATGTTCTCACACCAGAGCCACCCTTCTCCAACTAATACTCTGTAGCCCCATACAGAAACCAGTGTTCGAGCTCAAGGGAGGGGTCCCTACCACTCAGCACACCCTCCTCAAATCCGGCCCTTTTGCATAGGGTCAACCCCAAGCCAGGCTCCCCCATGGTGCTGGTGGGCTGGGGAGGCTGTGCCCATTTCACTGTGCCAAGCCCAAGATTCAGATGTCCCAAGCCCTCCACAGCTCAGGGTAGAGGGTGCCTGATGCTTCCCTGTACCCTGAGAAGGGAGGGCTCAGAGGAAGGGATCCTGCGCCATCAGCACATATCCAAGGGCACAACTGGCTCAGCAGACACAGCTGCCCTCTCGTCCTGGCCAAACGATGGAAAGCATCTCAGCGTGGGATGGAGAAGGGCACACAATACCTTTCTTGTTCTGCTGCATGACCGTGGGAGGTGGAGAAGCTACTTTCATGGCAAGGCCGTAGGCTCCCCGGAAGGAGTGGCTGTCTCGGATGATGAAAGCCCCCGGCTCCCTGTCCTTCAGCAATGCAATGGCTGCAGGAGAGAACAGCAGACTTCAGAGCCAGCATAGTGAGAGTCAACACTGACCTCCAAAACCAGTAGGTGTGGGTCAGGACAGGGCATCCTGGCTCCATGGCCTTGCAGTCACACTCTGCAATGTTACTGTCCCCCCTGCACATCTGTGGATGGGGGTCTCAAGTGGGTTTGTGGCCAGGCAGGGGCTCACGTACCCCCAGGCCCACTGCCCTTGTGTGGGCATCTCACAGCACCCATTCCCACTCAGCCCAGCTCTGAGCAATTGAGCACCGGAGAGCAGGCAGGGACCAGGGATGAAATGCTGGAACCATGTCCCTGAAGACACCTTACCTCCTCCTTGTTCTCCCTTCCTGTTTTAGCCATATCTCCAAGACCCCTCTGAGCTCACTCAGTTCAAGAGCTGAGTGCTCTGCACCCCAAACTGCACACATCCACTGCATGCTGCAGGGACCAGTGTTCCTCCACCAAGGGAAGACTGAGGTGAAAGCCTTAAGCTGAGCTGGGCTTCTACCCCCCTCTGCAGCGGTCTGAGCATCCACAGTACACCCTCACTTCCCCTAAGGGAAATCTTTACTAATCCCTGTGATCCCCGACACACCCCAGCTCCTGACCACGACTCACTCAACCATATGTTTTGCCCTGTGCCATGTACCCACCCTGCTCCCTGGAGATCTCCGGTTTGTACCAGTACTTGGAAGTGTCCTGCACAAACTTGACATTGGCACGAGTCTCAGGGCTGATGTCTGCAAGGGAGGGAAGACAAGAAAAGTTAAAAAATGCTTATCTAAAACTTCACATGACTTTTTAGCAGATCAAGCTAAAGAATTAATACCTCTGTCTCCTTTTAGCCCCAGCACATTGGTTTAACCTCACCCCAAACCTCGACAACCAGAAAGGCTGACCATCACCTGGAGCTTATGGGGACTGCTGTGCATCTAAAGGTAAATCCAAGCACAAGGGCCCTTGAAGGGATGTGCGTGTGATGAGTTTCTTTGCCACACAGCCAGAAACAAAATAGGAATTCATCATTTTAAAGGGAGTTGGCCAGGTGAAATGAAAGCTGTCGGAGGAAAGAGATTATATCCAACCAAGAGGGTGGTGGGAAGATCTGACTTCAGAGGACCTTCACTGCTCTCTAATGTTCCAGATTTGGCTCATCCACCCTAAAAATAAATTCTTCCGTGACCTTTGCTCTGTGCAGACGAACTGGACAGGTTGACCTACCCTGGGAAAAGCAGCCCCAGCCCCATCCTGTTTCACTTAGTGCCCATCAATAGCCCAGCCTTGATAGGAGCCAGTCCTCTGGCCATGAAGCTGTTGCTTTGCTGGGGCAACATTTCCAACCATCTGCTTGCCAAAAAGCCCAAGCAAAGAACCCAGAGGGCCAGATCATATCTCTGCTGGAGACGTGCTATCAGCCCTCTGCAAGCTGGTCACCCTCAGAGGGATGGGAGGCTCCCTCCCCTCCCCAGCCCACTCTCTAATGGTTACAGGTTTTAACTGCACGTTTCCCCACTGGGAAAGGTCCCCAGCCACGGGGAGTCATGGGGCTGGGGTGGGCGCCAGTGTGCTCACAAAGGGCTGCCCGCTTGGCAGCGAAACCAGCCCAGCAGCCGGAGCCACTGCTGCCCCACAGCTTTATTCCCCTGATTCTATCAGTCCAATCTTGGCGTCACCAAGGTGTCCCATAACGGAGCCAGCAAAGGCGTTCCAGGCACAGTGGCACCCGGGGCACAGCACACCATTTGAAATAAGGAGGCAGAGCCACAGTGGGGTCTCAGCGGGGTAAAGCCTGCTGGGAACAGGGCCAAGAGGTCAGCGCATCCCCACGACAGAGAAAAGCTGCCTCTGGGTGCTTTGATCTCCCTGTACACAACTCCGGGCGCTGCTTATGGCAGCGATGCCGGGTCAGTGCTTTTCCTGTTTGGATTTGCCAGAAAGCACAGGAAATGGCCCAAGCTGGTGCCGCCGGTGTGCGGATGGGCAGGAGGGGTAAATCAGGACACAGCTGCAACCGCTTCCTTACTGGCCGGTGAGGAGAAGGGAAGAGAGCCCTGGGCAGGGCAAGGGGACGCAGGAACCTCCAAGGGCATCCCTTACCTGGCATGGAGAACTTGGAGAAGTCCGGCAGGGTGTGGAAGGTGACGGCGCTCCCACCGCTGGGGCTGGACATGCCGCTGGAGAGGGGCGAGGACGCCTTGCCATTGACAGTGGCGTAGTTGGGGAGGCTGTTGGAGCGGTCTCCGGCCGACATCCGCCGCTTCTCTGGCAGTGCAGGCTGCGGCGTGGGGCTGCCCTGGTGGTATGCGGCAGAGTCCGGGGAGGAGGAGTGCGGCGTGCTCGTGCCAGGGTAGTATGCCGGCGAGACAGGGAAGGATGGCGTGGAGGGAGGCTGGTAGCCAGAGGAGCTGCTCTGCCGGGACAGCGTTGGGCGCCTCTCATCTGGGCTGGAGTAGCCATACAAGGGGCTGCCGGGGGGGACGGCTGCGGTTTGATGCCTGGCCAGGCTGGGGCTCCCCGGTGAGGCCACCAAGTTGCCATGGGCCACCACAGCATGTCTGCCCAGCCCGGGGCTGCCAGGAGCGCCGCTCATGCCAGGATTGACGGCTCTTCGCCCGAAGCCAGGGCTGGGTGGCGTGTTGGTAGCCACTGTCCGGTGAAGGGAGCGAGGGCTCCCTGGCAGGACGTGAACTCCTACCACATTGACCTGTGG
>JBCJKH010057426.1:3617-18002 GCA_039877255.1 Loriculus beryllinus | reverse complement strand
ACTGTCTGGGCTTAAAGCATGACAGTCAACCCCTCCTTAGTCAACCTGCTGTGCCCTGGCTTTCCAGGGCTCACCACATTGACGCCTGCCTTAGCGCAGGCACCCGCTTGGCACAGCACACTGCAGCCCAGAACTAGCTGGGACTACAGGCACGCACCACCACACCCGGCAAGAACAACTGTCATGGTTTAAGCCCAGCCAGTAGGGTAGGGTTGAGGTAAGAACGGTCCAGTAACTAAGGTATAACACAAAAACACTACTGCTGCCACCAGTAACAACAATGACAAGGGAAATAACAAGGGGTTAGAATACAACCACCCACCACCCGTCAACCGATATCCAGCCCAACCTGAGCAGCGATCTGGACCTTCCAGGTAGCTCTGTCCAGTTTATATACTGGGCATGATGTGCTGTGCTATGGTATATCCCTTTGGCTAGTTTGGATCAAGTGTCCTGTCTCTGTTTCCTCCTGGCTTCTCGTGCCCTCCTCACCAGCAGAGAAAAAGACTGAAAAGTCCTTGATCAGAGTAAACGCTACTTGACTCACCAATGTCTTCAGCTGGTGCTACCAGCACTGTCCTCAGGCTAAAGCCAAAAACACAGCACTGCACCAGTTACTAAGGAGAAAAATGACTGCTACAGCTGAACACAGGACAACAATCTTTAAGGACCCTTCCAACCCAAACTGTTCTATGACCCTATTCTGGCCCATTGCAGTTGGAAAAAAAAAATCAAGTGCATTATTTTCTCCTCTGCTTTGAACTGTTCAAATACACAAACCTTTCTATAGTTCGGCAGTTCAGTAAAATACTTCATTTAAATGCTATAGAAATGCAGGGCATTTCTGTACAGTTTTTCTACACACATGTTCAAGAAAGGAGCAGTCTTCAATTATGATTCCTTAACATTCAAAATCTACTATGACTTTAGTTTTCCATCCGGGCATATCCTTGTATGTCAGACAGCATACTCACAGATATCAACTATCCTCATCCAGAATCTCAGGGTATTCCTCCCAGAACTGGTCCCCAATAATGTCACAGTGCAGGGGAACAACTTTAGTCCTAGTCCGAGTCACTTCAACCTCCTTTTCTTCTGCTTCCTTTGGCAGTTTCATTTTCTTAGTCATGACTTCATTAACCTGAAAATACAGTTGACACATTAGCAGACAGGAAAGACCCCAGAGGGAATTCACAAATGAACAAGAACCAAAGCTACAAAAAAAAAAGCAACTGTCAAACCTAGAGCACACTACATAGCATCTTTTGAAAGAAAGCCTATTCTCAGTTCAACCATGAGCAGCTGAAACTGCATGTCATCATCACATGGCTTGAAGAAACGACCTGCAAAGTCACCTGATTGCAGGTGTTCCTGAATAAAATAAAGTATTTAATTTGCAGCTATATAAAGCAAATGGGAAACCGTGCAAATGTCATTCCCAAGAAAAAAAAAAATGCATAAGGAATAAGTGGAATTTATTTCCAGGTGGAAGTCTCTATCCATTCCTATTAGGTCAAACAAAGTAATAGTAGGACAAACGAAAAAATAATAGGCCAAAAGGTCATAATTCCTTTGCAGTGGAAATACCTGTGATCTAGTCCTGTGAAGAGCCTGACACAGGCCCAACAATTATCATATCAAAATGACAACAGTCATTAAAATGTAGTTTTTCAGGAAGCAGAATACTTCCTGCATTTTCAAAGCTGGTAACACTAAGGGTACAATTCATTAAACAAAGTAGATTTGTCTAGCAAAATCATCAGTCTTGTGTAATTCACAGAATCATTAATGTTGTAAGGGACCTCTGGAGATCATCTAGTCCAACACCCCTCAGCCACTGACACGTGTATTAGGTACAAATTATGACTACTGAACTAAGTCACATTTCAAAGACCAGTTTTTATACTATGCTCATCGACACTCATCTCTCAGAAATATCTCCAAAATAATTAAAACATCTCACATCATTATAAGGTAAATATGGTTAGTTAATACATAGACATATGTTAAATACATAAACATATATTTGGGATATAGCTGGTGATCTTACAGTGCAGCTTATCTGCCATAGTGTACCTACTAAAACTATGAGGTTGAAGTAATAAGTAATACAGCTTTTTACCTTTTGCCATACTAAGACAGTTCCTTTTCTGTACATCAGAGGTTCATTGTTGTAGTTGATGTTGAATTCAGAAAAGAGGATTTCATTCTTATCTCCAGCCAAAGTCCCCTGAGAAGAAATGAAAACAGAAAATACTTTTAAAGAAAAACAAACTGAATCTCCAGGGTAGAAAAAGGGTGAATATTGGATGCAAGACTGACATTTAGGCAGGTTTTCACCTTGAAGTCACAGGGTTTAACTACCTCTTCCAACAGAGGAATTAATTCCAACTGCCAAACAAGAATATTGATACAGAGAAGGTTTTGTTGTCTGTTTGCTTATATTTTCCAGACAAACTGATAAAAGTCAACAGACTCCAGAAGAAAATGATCTGCTCAAGTCTACACATTGAGGGAAAATCCTACAGAAGGGACCAGGAATCAATCCTAGCTGAATCCTGCCATAATACTTCATGCATACGTATGCTGGATGTTTATATGACATTTCTATGGTTTCTGAACTTGCTAATGAAGGATTAAAATCCTACCAATATTTGGCCAAAAAGACAGTGTTTTCTAATCACATTAGCATCTCTACAATTGAAGAAGGTCTTGAATCTACATCCACAACATTATTATTACAAGAACAGACAATCCAGCCATGGCTGCTGGGTGGGCAATCCAGCTTTACAAATCTCATCATTTTCTCTGTAACTGAAAAAACACATGATCTAAAGAGACTCTTACTTGCAGTCTATCCTGTGCTTGCACTGGTGTCAAACCACTTCGTTGTACAAGCATCCAAAACACTGTATTATAAAGGTTATTAATATGGCCTACAGAAAAACAGGAAAGAGAGAAAGTATTTATCAAACCTGAGCGACTACTCAGAAAAAACAGATTTAGTTTCAGAGTTGTACTCAAAAAATAGCCAAGAATAAAACAGAATTAATAATCCTAGTTGCTAGAGATGATATGATCTTTCTGATTAACTCTTAAGGTACTGCATAGCATAAGAATGACTAGAAGACACATTTCCTTGCAATTCTGAAATTGGAGAGCAGAGAGTGAAGGGTATTTCTGCGTAATGCAAGTTGTCTTCATTTGAGCAATAGGGATTAGGTACCAACAAATGCCTAGGAAGTAAATCCAATGGTGTGTTCTGGTGTGGAATATACAGCACTGATTGAACATCCACATCTCTTCAAGATTCCCCTGGCTAAACAAACTTGGAACATAAAAGTAGTCAATTCATTCTACTAATATTTGAAAAACTTCTTGTGCTGAATTCACTCCCGATATGCAACGAATACAGTTGTAACCTGAAGGCTCAAAATTCCAGCCAGTATTTCTGTATCCACACAAAGCCCAAAATGATGCTAATATTGTTGATTTAAAACTGCCACCTTACCTGCTGTTGCTTCATTGATACCTTTACGCACTGCCAATAAAGGCATTTCTATTCAGAGAAGACAACTCAACTGCACAAATCTGTTTTCTAGAAACACTCACAATCTGCTTGTCTCCAGCTGAGGTAGTCCTTTAAATTCTGGTTGCTGGGATACAACACAATTCGCGCGTCAAATCCTGGTGGGTACAGAAGCTGCTGGTCCTTGAAGTAATCTTTCCAATAGAAAACGTAACTTGAGGCAAACTGGGAGACCACATGAGTCATGAACTTGCTTGCAAACACAAAGCAAAAGGAAAAAAAGAAATATAACAATGTGATTTGTATCTGTGATTATCTGAGGTATAAGTACCTATCATTGTGATGGACAGCAGCATTTCTTAAGTAACGGCCCAACAGATCAGCAATGACAGAGTCTTTTGAAGAACAGGAAGTACTGAGAACCAAGGAAGTTCAGAAAAGGTAACATTTTGTTAAAAGCATGTTTATTCCATCAATGTTTGTTTCCAACGTTTATATCATTAATTTTGTTTTTAAATCTCTGTATCATTGAACATGTTTTCCTGAAAGATCATGAGCAAAGCCTTCACACGAAGAACCTGAATTAGAGATAGTGTATGCACCCAAACACAGCCCAACTCTTAACTTCAAAGTGCAGATAAAGGCAAACCTAAAGAATTAGAGGTTTAGAGATGTAGTATCAAAGCAGCTTTTACCTTGCTCTTCTTTTAAACCATCTACTCTTCTTTTTGAAGACAAAACTGTATTCATCACTCTGTCCATAAGCAATAGCAATATCCTCCAGTTCTTCCATCACTGTCTGGGCACACTTGGTCATCAGATGAAGAGCACGGTCATCATTTGGCTTTTTGAACTCATGCTGCTCAGAAAACCTTCAAAGCAAAAATGATTGAATAAGAATCCCTTAAGAAGCCACTAAAAATGCCGACCCTTTTATTTTCCTCACATTTGCCTTCTATCAATATTGATTTCCAGTATCCTGTCAATACAGAGAATTCGCTCCAGGTATGAAAAGCAAGAACAAAAAACTTTTTTATACACTCTGGATAACCCATTCTCTGTCCCATCAGTATCTCAGCCTAATTAGTCTTTCACAACTGGGTTCTGTATTTTACTTGGAAAAGATGACAAATACTGTTTTCTATAAACTCACTTTCTCCCAGCGTGCCTTTCACACTCTATCCAATATAGGCAACATTATCATTTACCTCTTAAAACTTGACAGCTTTACCAGAACCCTGTGACCAACCCAGAGACCAAATCCCCAGCAACAGATACATCATCTAGCACTTGAGAGCTGTCTATTTATCCCAAAAAAAGGTGAATGCTGCAAAGACACCGACACCAAACACAAATAAAACCCCCTATACACCAGCTGCTAGCCTTCACCCAACAACAGGTGTTCCCCTCAGACACCGGTATAACCATTTCCTTACCACGCTGCCGAAGGCACCGTTATGAACCAAACCATGGCCCTCGGAGGCAAAGCACCGGCAGCAATGGGAGAGGCCGAGCTATGGGCTCACGGGATGGTGGGGTTAGGGGAAAGGAGGAGTCGTTAACCCTGTAAACCCTCCCAGGCCGGGCAGGGAGCTGCCAAGGCTCCTGCATGGCAACAGCCACGGTCTCTTCTCTCAGCCCAGCATCCCAGCGCCTCTACTGCTCCGCACCTCCGTACCCGGCCCCCCACTCGCCGAGCCGCAGCCAGAGCGACCGCACCGTTAGAAGCGCCCCGGCCATTAGCTGCACACCCGCCCGGCAGGCCTCACCTGTGGAAGTTGCGGCCGTCCAGCCGCACCACTATCCAGCAGTTGGGCAGACAGGTATCGTCCGCCTCGAAGTCCCGCACATACTCGAACTTGCTTTTCGCCATGGACAGGAGGAGGCGGCAGCGGCCGCACAAGCTGCGCACCCACCACCCGCTCTCGGCCGCCTTAGCTCCAGCGGCCCGCCCGCACACCAACATGACCGGAGCGGAAACGGAAGCGGGATGAGCACCCGGTGGAGCCCTTCTATGCGTCTCGGAGGACCACTCTATGGTTACACCTGCGTCCCCGGGCGTGGCCGTTGGCGGAGCCTCCGCTAACGGTGCTCGGGGCGCGGCCGTTGGTGGGCGTTGGTGTCAACGGCCGCGGGCACCCAAGGGGCGGCCTTGGGATGGAGAGGGGCGGGCGGCAGCGCCGTCTCCCCCGCAGTGCCCCCATGCGTCCGCCGGGGGCATCCCGGCACCTCCCGTCACCGGAGGACGGCAAGGGTACCCTCGGGGTGCTGCGCGTCAAAGTGGAGGAGCCCGAGGTGGAGCCGGGCAATGCCCAGGGCTCCTGCGGGGATGGCAGAGAGTCAGGGGCAGGGTTCGGGTGCTTCCATGTTCAGGAAGTGGGTGAAGAGGCTTGCGGTGCCATCAAGAGAGAAAGGGACCATGAAGAGGGTGGCGGTGAATGCCAGAACGAGGTGAAGGTGCTGGAGAAGTGGGGGAATGGGAAGGAGCCCTGGAGAGAAGGTGTTGTGAAGGTGGAGATGTCTGATGTGGCCTTTGAGGCCTGTGGAGTGAAGGTGGAAAAGGATGGTGCTCCAGCTGGATCTCTCTGTGGGCCTGCCAATGGTCTGGCTGGATCCCTGTGTGGGCCAGCTCCTGTCCTCACTGGATCCTTGTGTGGGACAGTTCCTGCTCCAGCTGGATCCCTTTGTGGCCCTCTTCATGCTTTCACTGGCTCCCTGTGTGGGCCTGTTCCTATTCCCACTGGATCCCTGTGTGGGCCTGTTCCCATTCCCACTGGATCTCTGTATGGGCCTCTTCCTGCTCCAGCCCGATCCCTTTGTAGGCCTCTTCCTGCTCCCACTGGATCCCTATGTGGGCCTCTTCCCGCTCCCGCTGGAGCCCTGTGTGGGCCTGTTTGTGCCAGCATTGATGACGGCAAGGTGCAGCTACGTGAAGGTTTTGGGGTCCTCTCTGAAGATGCGAAGATCCCGCTTGTGGTTCACCCTTTGCCTTCTGGGGCCCGCATCCAGATCCAAGGCCCTCTGCCATCAGGCCTGCTCCACATGGCTAAAGTGCCAGTGAAGAAAGTGCCACTTAAAATGCAGTCTGTACTGGAGCCTTCTGTAAAGATCGAAACCAAAAACGTTCCCTTCACAGTACTCCCCGCCGATGCAGGTATTATGTTAAGAGAGGTTGCAAGGGTTCTGTAGGTGGCACCCAGCTCATCTGATATGAGAACATAGAGAGAACCATCCCTTTGGATAGACTGGAGTTTGTACAGCTCTCTTCTTCAGTGTGAGATGTAATAAACATAAGGGAGCACAGAGTAGTGGTTTATTAAACTCACTGGGGTTTTGTCCACTTACTCCCTGACTACATTAAACCCATTATAACAGTGTTCAGAATTGCACTGAGATGTGATTGCAAGTTTTAAGGTCAGGAGTCTGCTTGATTTTGAAAGCTGTGAAGCATTCATATACCTCAGTCAGAAAACTTGACATGATAAATGAGGAACATTTGAAATACCTGCATTAGATTTATTTTATTTTTTTTAAAGATAACTAGGTTTTCAAAATTAATGACTTAAAAGTGAGGTCTGAAAGAATAGAAGACTTTTGCCCTTTATAATGTGGAAGAGTTTATTTTAAAGCCATTTTCAGAGAGGACGTCACTTGCTCAGGGATCAGTTGTGAGGCATCTGGGGCTCATCATGACACCAAGCCAATCTAAATGCAGTCTGTGTTTACAAAGAGCCAAGCTGGGTGTCATGTAACAGTCATTGGGTAATGCAGGTTCCTCCAGCAAAATGAGTCCAAATCAGAGAAAAGAGAGAGGGAAATCAACAGCCAAAACCCAAACTGGGAACAATCTCAACTGAAAAGCCAGGGACTGCGCAGGTGTGGGACTAAGCTGCTGTATCATCGTTAGATCTGGTCCCTCCTTCCTTAGGGCTTTGGATACGTAGTTCTAGTGGAGATGGCAAATTTGCAGTAACATGATCTGTGCTATACAATAAATATGATCTGTGCTATACAAATTCATAACAAAAGAATCTAGCCAAATGAAACCCAAAGCAGGATGTTTGCAGTTCCATGTGCTTCTTTTGGGCTTTTTCTTTCTTTTTTGTTTAACACTATTTAACAAAAGCCAGATAAGTGATTCCTTGGGCAGTGGTTCAGTGGAGGTCAGTGAAGAGCACTCCCTTACCTTTAGATATTTTTCTAGGAATTGTTTTCCAGATGTGCATTGGGCTTCATGTATTCCAAAGCTCTAGTGATTCTTTTGGCTGGTGCCAAATATCCTCTTGATGCGCTATTGAGTGTAACCTGTATGCATATATTGTGTAGCAGATCATCCTCTTTCCTTATTCTGTTGCACAGGTATGCCAGATGCTCCATTTAGCACAGACAAAAATGGCCATGTGAAGCGTCCAATGAATGCATTTATGGTATGGGCAAGGATTCATCGGCCCGTCCTAGCAAAAGCTAACCCGGCTGCCAACAATGCAGATATCAGTGTTCAGCTTGGATTGGAGTGGAGCAAACTGACTGAAGAGCAGAAGCAGCCCTATTATGATGAAGCTCATAAAATAAAACAAAGGCACAGAGAGGAATTTCCTGGTAAACAAGTAACAAGTCTTTATTTACCTGAATGCTTCACAAGTGCAAGATTTTTTGAGAAGTGTATCTCTTTCATTAGAGCAAGTAATAGAAAAAGATGACAAAAATTTCAAGCATGCAGCCCTCATGTCAGCTTTCTAGTGCATGAAAGCATGTTAGTTCTTTAAAGCATCTAAAATGATGTTTCACCCTTCATAGCCTCTAATGTTTCTTAGACCACCACAGCTACGGCAGCTTTCCTGAATGTTTTAGTAGTCTAATAGCTAGATAGTGAGTTTACTGTGAACATGGCATGCTGCATCATTTCATGTCCTTCAGAGAGAGATGCCCAGGTGGCCTGTGGTGACACATGCATCCATTCCTTAAAAGCAGGAAAAGGAAATGCCACAGGAAGCACAAACAGCATTGTATTCTGTGGAATTCTTCAAGGTGTAGACTTGGGATTCCCAAATAATGATGCAGAAGATGTTGTTTCTCAACCTTTCATCAAAAAGGTTAAAAATTCGTACCCTTCACAAATCCCTTTTTCAGTACCGCTGCAGTTCAATCAAACAGCAAAAGTACTTTGAACACTCTTTTTAAAAGCTGTTGAAATACCAAGTGTTGTGATCCTTTCTGTTGTCATAATCCTGCTAGTTCATGATTATGGCTAATCTGGGCAGACAAGATCTGACTAATCTGTCATAAACAAGGAAAAGATAAAAGCCGCACTCATCCCCTTCTCATTGCACCCTTCAAAAGAAAAAAGGGCTTCTTTAAAGTGGCATTAAGGGCTAGACTATGTAAGAACCCAAGCTACTCAGTGTAAATTCATAATATGCATCTCTCATGTATACACATATATATATATATACCTAATACATAATATACATCATTTAGTGTTTGGTTAATCTTGTAAGGCAAAGCCAAATGTACTCCTCCAAAATCCATACAGGATTCCTAATGGGTCATATTTTCCATTGTCTCTTGTAAACAGCAGGTATGTGTGAGACTTGATGGGTTAGTGAAACAATCGGGAGGGATCTACATTTTTAATAGAATCACAGAATCAATCACAGAACGGTTTGGGTTGGAAAAGACCTTAAGTTCCACCCCCCTGGCACAGGCAGGGACACCTTCCACTAGACCAGGTTGCTCAAACCCTTGTCCAACCTCACCTTGAGCATTTCCAGGAATGGGGAATCCACAGCTTCTCTGGGAAACCTGTGCTAGTCCCTCATCCCCCTCATAGTGAAGAATTTTTCCCAATGCCTCAAAATACAGTCATAGCTTTCTTTAACACCAAAATCCCGTAATACAGTGTCATGTTCTCTTTAACATGCTTCCCTCAGCAAGGCCATGTCACTCTGCATTGTTCTGTGTTTCTTTGTCTCACAAACAGTTACTATTTAGTAACATAAAACCAATGCCCAAATATGTCCATTTTATTTCCACTTCTGATGAAATGCTCATTTGCTGGGTCACTGATACAAATGGAGTATTGCCATTGACTATAGGAGCCACTTTGGGACTCTTTCTTTTTTTATATATTTTAGAATTACAGATCCCATAACTTCATGTAAAGAATGAGACCGTCAAAAAAATGGGACATCTATGTCTTTTTTCATCTCTGACAGATTGGGTTTATCAACCACGACCAAGCAAAAGGAAGCGTTTTCCACTGCCTGTCTCTGCCGTATTTCCCAGCGTTTCTCAGAGTGTCATCACTACAAATCCAGCTGGCATTTGTCCCATCCAGTCACCTGCTTACTCTGTTGTCATCCCCAATGTTAAGAACAGTATTGGATATCCAGTCTGTGAGTTTTCAGTAGTGAATGATTTTAAAAATTCAGGATTTACCTATTGTAATAAAAGTTATGTATATAGTAGTGTAGATATACTTAAAATAATTTAAAAGTGAAATTGGCTAGTGGGTACTTTGCTGGTGAAACAAAAAAGAAAGCATATTGGAGAGTAGGGTGTTTTAACGGTTGCTTTTGCTTCTTATTGCTGCTTTGGCACCACACAGATTTCTTAAGAATTTGGCTCACCCAAAGGAAGCAAGTAGATCTGGGAGGTTTTCTGTGCTTCAGACACTAAAAACACACTCTAGCCTCATTCTCTGACCATATCAGGACATGATACAGACCTCACCAGCCTCACATTCTCAACACTCACTAACCAATTGCTTCTTCTTTCACCCTTGAGTTTCTGTGAAAGGTTGACTGAGTTCCAAGTAGTGTATGACAGTGAGTTGCAACAGACGTGTTTTGGAGAAAATGGATCTGGCTCTGGCTGTGATTGGTTATGCTGCTATTTGTGAAATTTCTTCCTCTGTTCATGTCTGATAAAACTGTTCTGTCTCCTAAAGGTGAGCCTCCTGCCATCCGTCTGCCGGCTTCTTCCATTCAACCTGCTGGTCCAATTACTCTTTTCCAGACTACTAGTGCAAACACTGCATCAGTGGTTGTTCCAGCTCCAACCCTGCCCCTGCATCCTGTAATTTCACCACAGCACTTTGCTGAACCTGCTAAGACAGAAGCTCTTGATATGTCATCTGGGCTCAATTGCTCTCTGAAGAGACCTGCACCAGTTTTTATTGAGAGCTTCAGTGGAAACCCAAGTAACATAGCCAACACTAATGGAAGATTTTCTGTCTCTAATAGTGAGCCCCCCAAGGAGTACCCAGGAGTTTCTATTTTCCCTAGAGGTTTACCTCTTCCCCAGGCTACCCCTTTTCTCCACTCACATGTCTATGACATTGCTCAGACAGCTGGTCTGTTTGGAGTACCTCCTCGGTTTTCATTTTACCACTCTTACATTGTGCCTGGACCTCACTATTTCCCATCAAGGTAATGAAACTTTTCACTACAATATCAGTAAGAACAAATGCTAAAAGGCAGTCTTTGACTTAGAGAAACCAGATGGTGCCTTCAGAAGGAAAGGTGCTCTTACTTTCCTATCCCTCCTGTGTGGCGGGAGGCTGCTCGTAATTTATGACCATTTCCCGAAGGCTCCATAGTACTGTTGCAGTAACTGGCACTGACAGACCCACAGTAAATAGAAGTATCTGCTTTCCACTTTATGCATCTAAGTGCAGTTGATTTCCACTTAAAAGCGTTAGATAGTGTACATATATTTAGAAACTGATCAGATAGAATTACTGTGTGAGAGTCTCCTGGGCAGCACTGGGGCTGCCATAGCTACCAATATTTCTGAATCCCAGCCTGGTGGGAAATATTTCCAGAATTCTTATATAAGTAGTAATACCTGTTTTTTTTCTTTGAAGTCTCTGGGCAGTCAGTCAGAAATCACCTAATCCGAGAATTTACAAGCTAACACATGTAGTATTCTGTGGGTGTTTCCTAAGCTAAGCATGATCAGAAGGCACCAATGCCCTCCCAGCAGCAGGTGTGCTGCTCAAACACAAATCCACTGATGGCATACTGATGCTTTTTCTTTGTAAGGCATAATTTTTATTTCAGAACTATGCAATAGCAAACATAACAAATAGTTATGACAATTAAATTATGCCTGTTTATACACTGCTCATTTCTACTATTAGCAACAACCAGTATTTTCCTAGAGCAGTAAGTTACCTGGTCAGAAATTAAGGCTAATGACCTATCAAACCTTAAAGACATTGGCAATACAAGATGTCCTTTAAAGAAACACAGGACACATATTCCCAAAGTTGCTCAAGATGAACTTTGCTTAGTCCTTGGTCTCTGGAATTAGACAGTTTTGTGAAGCCTCAGAGGGACAGGAGTGCTCTTGCACCATAAAAGACTGTTCTGAGTTCACACATTAGCAGGCTTCAGAAGGCTGCCAGCTTTGCTAATACCAGGATCTTTCTAATACAATGATTCATAATTTCACATTCCTATAAACTCATTTCTCGCATACATGACTCATAAATTATGAGTAGCCCTGACAGTGCAAATGCATATATTCAGATTTATGCACTAAAAATTTAAAGATTAAACTGGAAAGATGTATCATTTCCCCTAAGCCTCAACAGACATTATATCAATGTCTTTATAACATCTACACTGTTTATAACTGTACATTCTCCAAATAGTAACATTGACAACCACAAGGATCCTCTGTCAGTCCTCCTATTTAATAACAGTGCAGCAAATGCAAGAGTTTGCTTCAGAAAATAAGTAACAGTGTTTTACCCAATCTCTGTCACAGATTTTGGCATACAGAAATAACACAAACTGACTTTTGATGCCTTTTTTGCTGTTTTGAGCATGCTGGTTAACATTACTGCAGGCTGACCAGATGCTGGTTTATCTGTGATGTTATTCATAAATACAATGGGGTTTGAGTTTGTTTTCAAAGCAACATCATGCGTGTACCTAGCATGAAGGGTGCACATGCACAGATACAGAATCTGTGCACAACTCTTGTTATGGGCCCTAGTGTTTGAATTAGACAAGGTTTTGAAGTATGTGTGTTCTGAATATTTCAACAGGGGAAGCTGGCTAGCAGAGGACATTAGTGTCATTCTGTTTTTTGCAGCTGAACAGCAATCTGCCTTTCTGAAAGCCAACTTTCAATCTCTCTGATTGCAGCACATGCCCATTCAGCCGTCCCCCACTTGGCTGTGCGAATTTCCCCAGCTCAGTGCCTGAATGCTTTGGCTTTTATGAAGACAAGTACCGAAGACAGGAATTGATGTTTCCAGCTCTGGACGGAGCCTATGCTTCTAAGGAATACCCAGAAGAAAGTACACGTGTGAACCAACACAGCTGTTTGAGCCTTGAAGGAGTGCCCTCTCACAGCAACTGGAATGAGGGGCAGGTTGTAGGTCCCCTACCACAGCTGGATGCTGGAAGACTGGAGGAGCTTTTCTCAGCCACTCCATCTAGTCCCTCCAGCATCCGCATAGTCAATGTAACTGATAGTGACGAGGAAGAGGAAGTAAAGTTGTTGCAAGAATTGTGATTTTTGAAACATAGTCCAGAGTTATATTTTAGAATGGGAAATAAATGTTTTCCTCAACACTGTCTTTTCAGTCAGTGCATTCAATGGAAAACCCATCTCACTTGAGCAAGCTGTACAGGTCATTTTGAAGAATCTGATGATATGTTTGCATTTTGAGACTTAGGTCCTCTGTATCCATTGGGATCACATTATTGGTCAAGAGAGGTACAGATAAAATTCCCACATGCTTCCAAACGTAGCCCTAAGCCAATGTAAAGTAGATATCATCTGGGTTCTTTACATTTTAAGTTTTCAGTCTTGTATCAACCTTTTTATGCTTTTCTGCTTCTGTGGGGTCATAACTCCATTTTCCAAGTCCAAGATCAAAACCTGTCACTGGGGAAATACTGCATTTTGTAGTTAAAGAAGGCATGAGTAAATCCTGTCTGCCCTTCACATTGCAGCTGTGCTGTGAACAGCCCCCTGGTCCCACTGCATCTGCAATGCAAGGTGAATCATTAAGGGGAAAGTCTTATAAATAGTACAAAATGCCTGCTCTGCCTAAATTATCTTCTCAGTGAAAGCTGATCTGGCCTGCAGGAATGCATGTGGGCAAATGGACCAATTCCTACACAAAGTATGTTTTGGGGTATAAAACAGCTGCTTATGGGATTATTCTCTAGATCTAACTTTCTCCTTCTCCCATTTTTCTTTTTATACCCTGTGGAGTAGGATAGAAGACACATTTTAATGCACCAGAACCTAGAATGCCTGCTTGCCATGGATAACACAAATTTACTTCTTCCTATATGGGGATATCCAGCAATGTTTTAAGAGAGGTGCCTCAGAGCTGCATGGCTGTACCCTCTGCTTGTTCTGAACTTGCTGCTGCTGGTAGCTCAGAGTGAACTACCCACCTAAACCTGCTTTCTTCTGAACCATTCCTTAGCATGCTCTGGTAGCTCCCCATGGGGGAATTCTCTGTTGATAGAAGAGGGGTTTAGCTTCCATTATTAGGTCATTTTCAGCTCACTTTTGAACTTATCTCCTAAATGCAGTTTCCTCAAGTGCCAAGTTTCTGTAATGTTATTTCTCTTCTTGCAGTGTGTGAAGAGAGTCATAGTCAGGGCCAGTCCCTTGGTGTGTTCCCGCCTGCAAACCTGATTCATAACAGGGCAAAGGGTACTTGAGACATAAGAAAGACATATTAGAATCAAAGAATCATAGAATAGTTTGGGTTGGAAAGGACCTTAAGATCATCCAGTTCCAACCCACCTGCCATAGGCAGGGACACCTCACACTAAACCATGGCACCCAAGGCTCTGTCCAACCTGGCCTTGAACACA
>JBCJKH010057420.1:15987-36540 GCA_039877255.1 Loriculus beryllinus | reverse complement strand
AGAACTGCACACAATACTCCAGGTGAGGTCTCACGAGAGCAGAGTAGAGGGGCAGGATCACCTCCTTTGACCTGCTGCTCACGCTCCTTTTGATGCAGTACCGGGGAGAAAGCTGCTGCTTTAGTGCTGTTTAAATTATCTGAAATCAAAAGTTTTTGGAGAGCATCTTTTCTCCCTCTCTTATTTTCCTTTGGGTGCACATTTGTGCTGCAGTTCCTAGAGTGTAAAGAATGTGAAATCCTGATTTTTCCTTTTAAACTTTGGAGGGAAAAACAAGTAGAATAGATATGGAAATATAAATGAAGGTAAAATTACTACTTAAAAAGTCAGCAGTAATAAAACCCCAAACACTACATTTACTACGACAAACATTAGCAAGCATTTTCTGAGATGTCCTTTTTAAAATAACATGCCAAAGTTTCACAGAGAGTTAAATCTCTCTGAAGAAAAGTCATCCAAGGCCTGTGAGTTTTCAGAATTTAAAAAGAATTAAATTACTCAGAAATCTTGCTGAACACTCAAGGCAGACTTAATATGATTTTAAAAACCCTAACAAACCAACAACAAAAAAGCAACAACAACAACAAAAAAGTAATCATATCCAACCCAGAAAAAACAGTATCTATCTATTTGCAGATATTAACAGCTTCTATAGTGCAATTTAACATCATAATGTTCCTGTTGTCACAGTTACAAAGCACACAGGGTTTATAACATGACAGAATTACTGTTTAAGTCAGACCATTTTAACTTCTTCATTTATTTGCTTTTGATAGATTGTTCCTTTTATCTTTCACATAATAGACAGTATGTGCTTGTATTATTACTGTATATGAAAATACTATATCAAGGAAATAAAAGCACCTGTTGTCGTAGCAGTGCAAGGCATTTCTTTTTTCCCTCTTCTTCATGTGCTGCTTGAAGGGCCAGTTCCTTTTTCTCCAGTAACCGTTTTTCTAGTAATGCTCGTCTAAACTTTACCCTGAAAAACAGCATACACACAAATGCAAAAAGCATTGGTCAAGGTTAATTTTCAATTTCTATTATGCTATTTCAGTTTGAAATCTAGTCTGATGTTTTCTCTATCCACATAACACCACCACTGTGGTTCATCAAAACACCTGAAAAATGCAAAAAATGCTTTTTCAATTGAATATAGGGTTTTTTTGTTTGTTAGGACTTTTGGGGGAAAGGGAGTTAAGTGAGATGTGGGGGGTTTTACATTTGTTTGGGGTTTCTTTTTAGGTTTTTGGGGTTTTTTTTGGTTGGGTTTTTTTTTTTTTTTCCAAACAACTTGGCTAACCTTTCAGATTTCATTTCCAGAACACAGATTTTCTCTAGCATGCTTTATATAGCCCTGTCACTCCCTCCCCCCCCCCAATTTTCTTTGCCAAGAAGAAATGTTCTCTGACATCTGTGTATAGCAGAACTCTTTCCTATAACCCTTTCCATTAAAAGAAACACATCACTCCCAATCTTGTTACTGGAAGAAGCATGAAAACTTGAGAATTACATCCTTCTTCAACAGGAAAAAAATGGAAGTTAGCACAAATACCCTGAAACTTTATTTACAGCATATGACAATATGACAATACAATATGACACAACTGTATTTCCTAAATAACCCTCAGTTCACTGCCAAACTCTGTTTCTCAAAGAAACTGCAGGGTATCCTTTGGTATGTCACTTTTAGTCCTTACATAGGAATTGCCACTACCATGCTTTGCAGTCAGAGAATTATCCTTCTTTTACCCTTGAAATTTTGTCTTTAGAGAAATGGAGAAGAAAGAGTTGCTTCAACTACAATAAAATTTATTTTTATTTTCTTACTCGAAATTTTAGTAAGCTCAAAGGAGTATATAAATTGTGCTATAAACTGCAAAAATCAGAACTACATGTACAGTTATGTCGGTATCTAGAAAAGACCACTGCAACAATAATCCAGTAACAATTACCAGGACAAACAAGTTTGTCACAAGAGATTGGTACAAAGCTGCCTGAGGATGCCCTAGAGTCTTTCAGTTTCTTACTGTGGCCACTGCAGTTTACGCAGATGAATGCTTACAGCAGTAATCTTCAGAAGTCATTTTGTTCCAGGGAGAAAGCCTAATCTTCTTTTTCTATGCAGAAAATTTAATAACAAGCAGGTATTCATATTTTACTGAAAAATGACAAAAATTTTATTATATTGAAAACCTTTCAGTCTGCTTGAGCCAATTACGATGATACATGTTCTAAAATCAGACAGGAAATTCAGTACCCTGGAAAACTTCTGTAAATTACCAAGAGAAACACTGAGAGGCACTCATCCAGGTCTAATGTCACATACTTTGTCTCTCCTGCAAAAGTTTTCTTGTACATAGGGATGCAAAGCATTGCTAAAGGGGAACATTTTGGATTTTCTGTAGCCTATTTGCATAGATGTAAGTGATTGCAATTGATTGTGAAAGTCACTGACAGGAGACCAGAGCAGAGCAAGGACGCAGCATCTTGATGCAGCAGTTGTTGCTCCTAAGAAGGTGCTTCATGTTTTCATTACTATTTTATCCTAAGGAGATCATCATCTTGCTTATGCTGGCGAGACCAAGGCCAGTATTAACAAAGATTAAGTTTCATGCCAGAGGGCAATGGCAGGGCTATGAAATCTGCACTCAGGGAAGGCAGAGAAACTTGCAAACACATATTAAGCCGCACATCATGTTCCTAATTTGGAACATCCTTCCAATACTTTTTATACTTACCTTTAAATATTTACTTGAGATTTCATTTCACAGTGTCCACATCCAAATAAAGTTGTTAATTTTCTTTCATTCTATTAAACTTCATAATATTTTAGCTAATATTTCTTCAAAGTAAACTTAACTTTATAGAAAAGGTTAAAATGTCTTAATACTAAATTTTTACTTTAAGCACCAGAGTAAATAACAATTTTAATAAATTACCAGCTGAAAAAGGAGCTTAGCTGATTAGTTTCAGCAAAGATACCTTTTTGAAATATTGTGGGTACACACTTATGTAACTTTTGATAAGCATAATTTCATTAGAACCCTGCTTTCAGACACAGTCTCATAAATATTCAATAGGAAATAATAAACTGCTATGTTTATCATGAAATTTTTAGAAAACTTTCAAAAAATGGGTTATAACATAGCTTTTTCTGTATATCACAACTTTTTCTTTTAACCTTTGTCAGTCGACTAGACCTCATGTAAACAGTAGAAAGCATTATCCTAGTGGCTAAGATCTGCTTGAGTTTCCACCTGTGATTAAATCGATACACAAAGTTGCCAAGGCACAGGGCAGCCAGCATAGAAAGCTTACACACACTGCAGAGGCAGCCACTGGTTCCCATGACAAAAATGATGGGCCAGATCCCTTGCTAGTTTACACTGCAGCTGAAGTGTGGTAGCTATATTGGGGTGCACAGCCTAACCTTGGCTCCAGCTCTAAACACATTATAAGACATAACAATATGAGCTTGAGGCATTGGCTCCACCACAACCCCCTCATATTCCCAGCTTTATGAATAGCTTTAACACCCAATTATTGTACACAGTTTTCCTGGACTCTTGCTGTTCTGTGTCCTTCCAACATGGAGCACCGACTGGAAAGGAGGGTTTCGGAGGAGTTGGTGACAGCTCTTCTTCAGGAGGGGGAAAATCTTTAAGTAGGGCAAGCAGGGAAAGAGGAAAGGCCACCTGCATGCACTCCCAGCATAGAATTGCTTCCAAGAGCACAAGGGAAAGAGAGATGCAATACATAAGTGTCTTCACCCCTGGCATGTGGTAAACAGAGCTGCATGGAAAACAGCTGCCATTGCTCTGTTTCTAACAGTTAATAGAGAGAACTCTTGTGAAGAGGAGTTGTTTCCTCCCGACTCACCCACCCCTGCCCTTTGAATTCAGGGCCAGGACTGGCAGCAGTGCAGGTGCTGCGTTAAAATGTTTGCAAATGTTTCCTACTTATTTCCTCAATGGGGAACAGAACTGTATCATTCTGTTTCCCATAGGCAGTGAGTGAAAATATTTGCACAATTTCATGTCAGTTAAATTCTTGACCTGCAACAGTAAAACAAAATCTATTGCTAGGGGTCTGTGTGATGTTCTGTTAAGAAAATTTTATGTATCTACAACCCATTCCATACCTAAGGGACCAGATAAAGGACCTAACTGAAATTCACTGCGTAGATTAAAAAAGGGAGAAGTGGACTTGTATCATCACACAAACATCTGCTCTTCTGGATGCTAATTCTTGAAGCACAGTAAGACTTAAACACAGGTTTTAGTTCTTGATACTACATTAAAAGAAAGCTTAGAATTTGTGTCCTTAAAGACACAGGCATGTAGACAACCTAATTTAAGTCATTTAGAATAGTTGAACACGTGATCCTATGGACATAGGAAGGACCGACTGTCGTAGATGTAAATCCATGCTTACACCTCTATTTTCAAAGGACCACATGCAAGTGTTTCTTGCTAGTTTCACCACCTTTTACTTGATCAACATCTGTGGGAACTTACGTAAACTCAGACCCTCTGGGGTGTAGGCAAGTGCTGGGTAGCCAGCTGCTCTGAAAACAACAGTTCTAAGGCACACACAGCATAAAACTGCAGTTACCTAGGAAATTCCACACCAGAAAATTAAATGTCTAATCAGTTAAATGTCTCCACTGTCAGACAATCACTGAGCAGAGGAGTTGGAGAAAGCAAATTTGGACTTGGTCACTTGAAATTCTACATCTACTTTCAAGTGCCTTTAATCCTTTTCTTTTTTAATCTGTTGATAGCTCTGGCTATTCACCATCTTGCCGTTACAAAGCAAGACCTGAATAAAGAGAGCGCCACAGTGACTCTGTGATAATAAGTTTGCTTTTTATAAACCTGATTACTTAATTTAAAATTAATTTTAAAGCAGTTCAGGATAACAGCAAACCATTTCCTAATACCTTATTACATCTATTTTAAACGCTATGCACTATCCAGGCTGTATCCTGTATCTGGAATCACCAATCTGCTCACAGTCCAAAAATCTTTTCTTTTTCGTGTCAGATCAGAACTGTGGTGCTGGCCTGTGCCATTTTTCATGATCAATTCTGCAAAGACTCAAAACCAATTTATCTGCTGCAGTAGGTGAAACACGTAAGAATACTATTAATTTCTAGAGGACTGCAGTTCTCCACTGCAAAATCATGATGCCAGTGTGTCTACCTTAGCTCAGTGCAATATATATTTTAAAATGCCTTATACTGTACTCGTAGCACTATAGCCCCTAATAACAGTAATGCCTCTGCCTTTCATTTATATTTCTGAAGGCTTTGAAGATAAAAAGCATTAAGTAATTTCAAAGAATTGTTAATCTTCACAAACAGCAAGCAGTTTTTTAAAACCTGTTTTATTTTGTACAGTGTGCCAATTCTGGAAAACATAATACTAAGCATTTACTGACTTTTGACTTGTAATAGCCTGAAGGTGTGATTATTTCCTTCCTGCATTCCTCAATGAGCTGTGCCATTTCCTTGTATTTAATTCTGCAAGGTTTATTAGCATAAGAAAAGAACATTCCCCAATTGTATGGCATAATGCAGTACACAGGTTTGAAGAAAAGTAAATTTTTTTCCTGATCAAGTCTGATGAAAACTCAGTAATTCAAATACGTATGTGTCTTTTGCTATGAGCTAAAATCATTGGAGGTATGATTAAGGAAAGGTACAGATATATTTGTAGCATGAGGATAGATATTTAAATTCAGCTGTCAGCAAGGTATCATAACAAAATAAGAATGTAGTAGTGTTTCCTACAGAATGCTTAAGACCAAGTTTAATATTCTAGTGCCAATGGTACTTTATTTTAATTACACTTCTGGCCCATGCAATTTGGTGGCTCCCTCTATGAAAGAAAGGAATTGGTGAGCAATTATAGCCAGACTACAGACAGGGGGTTTTATGCTCCTCTGTGACAGAGGAATTCCTCTGCGAAATCCAGTATTTCTTCATCAGGTCATTAAAGGCCATATTCAGTAATGAAGACTTTACAAGGACTCAAATTTTTAAAGGCTGAAGTCCTAAATTACATCAAACAAGTGAAGAGCATCTACAACTAGATACGCAGTTTAAGACCCTCTAAAAGAATAATAAGTGACTTTGAGGCTGTTAAGTGCTTAATGTTCTCCTCCCTCTTGCCTCTAAACCAAAACAAGCCTAATTATAAATAAGTCTGCGAAGTGGGAATGTAGCTCTTATTACCCAACTACAACTAAAAAAATCACAAAGGGAGCTGGTTTTAATGTTGTGTACCCTATCATTATTTACACTAGTTTAGTGCTTAGAGGTCTAAAACTTTGATGAATACGAATTAATTCAAACTAACAAATAAATTGCATCCAAGATACAATGATGCACACTTGGTGTATAGACCAGAGTAGCTGCCAAACAGGAAGGAAAAAAATTACTTATCTCAATTTATTCTAATTTAGGAAGTTGGGAGATCAAAGCAAAAGTTCCTATTGAAAGTATAGGTGTTCACATTCAGTTTCTTTTACCTTTTTCTGTCTTTAACTGCTTGTTCAGACATTAATTTTCTTAATTCCTCTAGATGTTGTAGATTTTTCTCTTCCTGTTTTTGCCACTTGAGCTGCTTCTCAGCCCAGTACTTTTTCACCTAGAGTTTGAGCAAACGCAGTAAACAAAATAACAATAATTCACAAGCCAAGGAAGTGAGAACAAATAAAGTAAGAAAAGCATTAAATTAAAGAAAATCCAAGTTTGCTCTGTTTAGAATAAAATTTTTATTTCAGAACAGTATGGGCTAACAAAAGATTCACTAGGAGAACACAGAGTGTGGAGCCCACACACAGAAACAATAAAATCAGACTGTGGATACTAATTTGAATATCATTTTCAACTGCAAACTCAAGGCTACCACTTTCATTTGCTCCTTGCTTTCCTACTCTGCCATCAAAACCTTTAACTGTGCTGCTCAAATGAGTGAACGTTCCTTCAGTTAAAGTGTCCTAGAGTAATCGAAGGGCTGGATTCACACCAGCTCAGCTCACTTTGGCTGATGTGGAGAGCATGCTGAGGAACAGGAAGAAGGTGATGGATGCAGGAAGTTCACACATTCTTCAGGAAAGACAAGGCAACTTCCCAAAGAGAGCCCCTGCAGAGGTGATTACTAAACTGACAAACCACATCAGTATCAGGGAACAGCTGGAGACAGGAAAGTAGCCTGAAGGGAGAGAAATTATTGTAACAGTTTCCTCTATTTTAGGGGCACTGCTGGAGACAAGAGACAAGGCTGGTCAGGCTCCTGGCTGGTTCCATTGTAGCTCTTCTCCCTGCCACCTGTGGGAGGGACCTCAGCTACATACTGCAAAGCCCAGCACTAGGGGCTAGGCTTGACTTCATCTCATGAAAGCCATGCATTGTTTAGAAGATTAACATCAATACAAAATATATACAAACAATTACCATCAATACAGAACAGAAAAACAAACCTACCAACCAACCAAAGAAAACAAGATAAGGAGAAGACATATCAAATCACAGCTAAGATTTTTTTTAATAAACACTAATGGGCAAGTTATGTATTAGGAAAGAAAGCCCTTTAGTTTACTTAATTTCAGCAAATAATTTTCAGGAATGGTTTAGACATCTGTAGACAGCACAGCATCCTCCTTATGTTAATAATATAAAACCTATGTAAGTAGGCTGGATATGATCATAATTCCTCAACTCTGTCTATGAAAGGTATGAATTACGCATTATTGGCAACATGAAGCTCCAGCCATTTCTTGTATCTTTTTGCCTTATGGAAAACCCCAGCACACCTCAGTATAAGACCTGATCCTGCACTTTCTTGCCCTAATTGAAGCTATGCTGACCTATCCTGCCTCTTTCAGCTGTAACAACAACACATTCTAGTAGCTGTTGGAGATGACCTGGAATATGAGTTGTACCACGTATTCTCTTTTCTGCGTTATACTAAGTACTCTGCTATCCCAACAATAAGAGTTAGGATGACACAGATCTACAAGGGTTAGCACTCTTGCAGTTTCTCTTTGTTGTACTTCACATTCTTTCATTTCCACTCTGCTGTTTTGGGTTTAGTTTGTTTTGGAGCTTTTTTACCCATTTGTGCAGATACCAGAAGAGGAAGACAAGTTGGGACACAAAAGTAACGACATACCCTGGTGTAATTCCAAATTGGAATCCAAAAGAATAGCCAGAGAACAGTATGGGGTTTCATACCACCTCAGGGCTGACTGAGAAACCCCTTAATTCCTTAACAGACGTCTTGACAAATAGAGAAAAGCTACATGATTCACTAAAAGCTATTGCTTCCAGCAATACAAAGATAGTGTTTACGCCGAAAATCAAGATTAAGTTTTTGAAAAGGCTGTTTATCATGAAAGAAGCATATGACAATGCTGGCACTTGTAATTCACTGACAAAACAGCATTATGTTTCTATAATTTAAAATACAGCTGGAAAAATAAATAGAATTAGAGAAAGATAGAAAAATCTAAGAAAATTGAAGAATATTAATAATTACAAAAATATTAATTATAAAATTAATTATAAAAGCAACTGAAATTATACCTCAATAATATCTTGATTTTACAGTTAAATGCATAAATTTCCTGTGAAAGTCTCAGACCTTATCCTACCACCCCAAAACACAGTCAATTTCTTACAATGAAATTTACTTATAAAATCATTTCACAAAAGCTTTATAAAAGAGCAAGAAAACCTCCACTGAGCCATACTGAATTTAAATCTTTTTTGCAGATTTCAGTTGAAATGGCAGTCCAAATACCATCCTCTTTATACAGAATCACAGAATGGTTGGGTTGGAAAGGACCTTAAAGCTCATCCAGTTCCAACCCCATGTCACAGGCAGGGACATCTTCCACTAGAGTCCAGACTGCTCAAAGCCACATCCAGCCTTGAACACTGCCAGGGATGGGGCAGCCACAGCTTCTCTGAGCAACCTGTGCCAGCGCCTCAGTACCTTCACAGGAAAGAAACTCTTCTTAAGAGGTAATCTGAATCTCCTCTCTGTCAATTTAAAGTCATTCCCCCTTGTCCTCTTCCTACCTGCCCTTGTAAAAAGCCCTTTTCCAGCTTTCTTGTCAGCCTCTGTAGAGACTGGAAGCTGCTCTAAGGTCTTCCCACAGCCTTTTCTTCTCCAGGCTGAACAACCACAGCTCTCCCAGCCTGTCTCCATAGGAACACTCTTAGAATGCCTTTTTTTTTTCTTTTTTGAACATTTAATATTTATGAAATAAAACTCTCTTTTGCAATTATTCCCTTTCTGTATTTCAAATTGCCTGAAGGTTTTCTCATAAACTCTAATTAGGGGCCAGTGGATACTTCTGAAATTCCGTATTTAAATATATAGGGAAAATCTGATCTGCAGTCCAACAGAACAAATATAGCATTGATATTTAAGATTTAATGTCATTTTAGCCATTCTCAGGTTTGGAAGTACTTGACATACCCTGATAGATTACAGTCTAGGTAGAGATTGGGAATTTCTTTTACACTGATCACAGGCATTTTACATGATCTTCATGCTGCTGTAGAACACTCACCAGAAAAGCAGATGCAGTATAAGGTTAGCAGCCCTTTTTAGGGATCTAAGATGTAACGTTCTTAAATGAAACATATGACTGCTGGCCTCAAACAGCTGCTCTTCCATCTGCGGATAGGCAGCTCTATACAGACATTACACAGAGGCCAGAGACAAGTGGAAAATTTGCACAACCAAATTATTTACACAAAAAATTAACATTGCTGCTTGGTTAGATCAGCACAGGCTCGCCAATCCTCTTCCCTTCCTTGTGGTTTCAGAGCCACCTGCCACTATAATCACAGTGTGAGTAAAGACAAATAAGCAGAACAAGCTGTAACAGAAAGAAAAGCAGCAGCTGAGTTTCTCATAACCTAAGCAGCAAACCATCACTTTAACACAGGCTGCCCCTCCCTGCACTCCTGTGTCCAGTGCTGGGGGAGAAACCACAGCATCTCACAATCATATGTTCCAACTGAAACAACTTATGCATTATCCATAGCAGCCAAAACTTCATCACATCTCACTCTGAAAATTCTATCATAGAAGATGACTGCAGACACATAATGTAGAAGTTCTGCCTTGTTATTTTATAACTTTAAATCCAGCATGTAAGACCAGTAACAACATATCAACAAAGAACAAACACATCAGTGTGAAAAAAAAAAACCCATAAATAATAGTATCATAACACATTGCACATAATTTTTAAAATTTCTCCTCTGTCTTTTTAGAGAGGTTTATGTCTAAAAAGTTCACCAGCAATATATGCAATAGGCCAATTTAAGGTTAAACCAATAGTGATTTAAATGGAGCCCAATTTTCTCTGAAAGTGCAGGGTTGCAACACTTTTCTCAACTTTTGAAACTGGAATCACAGTCTGAAATATTAGAGACAATTTAACAATAAATAAAACAAATTAAAATAAGGATAAAATCATGAGTTACCTGGGTGGACCTCATTCCTGAGCAGGAGATTGGACTAGAGACCTCTGGAGTCCCTTCCAATCTGTGCTTTTCTAATTCTTACAAAAAGTGAGCGTTTCTGTGTATTTTGAAGGAAAGAGAAGCATCTCTTGAAACTGGCTCTGGGACAATTAGTTGCAATTTTGCTAACTATATGATATAGCATACTTGAATAAAAAGATTATGCTCTGTCAAGAATGCATATTTCATCTTCAAGATAAATTGCAGAAAAACAATAAAATCAGATGTAAACAGAGACTTCTTCAACTAGAGAAGAAACTGGATACACACAGTATGCAAATGCAGACCTGACCAAGAAGAATGAACTCACAAATAAATCAGAATCAATTTGAAATTAGGCAGCTTTTAAAATGTTGGTTCTGGGGACTTGCAGCAATGAGAAATAGCGAGTTGATCTCGAGACAAGAAGGCTTTCACAGCTTCAGCTTCTTTTCTTCAGGTAACTGCTTCAGTCAAGTGCCTCTTGCAGAATCGCTGATAGAACCAAATTCAATGGTTATGCAAACTACCTACTAGGAATACAATAAGCTATAAGAGCTTCTGCTCTTGACCTGTTTGACATGGCATGAAGGCATATTTGGAATAAGCAAGGAAAAGATATTTGAGTGCTATAAAAATAGATGAGGAAATTCCAAGTGGTGTAGGACTATTTTCGTTCTTTTGCTAAAGCAGCAGTCGGTTCCACCTGCCTGCAGGTCTTTTATTTTGCTCTGCTATAACGTCTTTACTGCTTTTAGTAAGTGCTGTAAATTGTTTCAGTTACAACTTAAACAAATTGCTGTAAGTAGGGACAGTTTTGTGTCTGGCTTTTTCCCCTGCAAGGAATATCACTGCTATAGACACCGCTATGGACATGAGATTCCATCAGATTCCAGGGTGTCTATCTGGCCATGTTGTAGTCCCACCAGTAAATGTTTACTCTCAGCAGGATATGTTACACAGAAATGTGTCAGGTAAATAAAGACAAGGTGGCAAAATCTAAAGAGAAAGCACGATAATAGATAGAAAGATTTTGGTTTTGTCCTTCTTTTCCATTAGTTTCCTGTAGTGTGGCATGTACTGATATCACTAAAGCCATCATATGCCTCATAAAAATACTCTCTTTGGAACAGTTTAGCCTTGTTTTCTTAACTTATAACTGGAATGTTATAAGAGAACAGCTTTTAGTGCCTCTTCTTGCAAATATGCTGGCATGAGTAGTCCAGTAAAAGAGACTATTTAGCACTTAAAAGACAAAGCAATAAGAAACTATGACATTCTCCGACTTATTTTTTCCACACAGTCTTAACAAATACACCACAGGTGAGTTGGATTCAAAACATATCAGATTTCAGCATAAAAAATATTCAGAAATAGAGGTAAAGTTCTAATAAAATCTCCTGGATTTTTGCTGTACCATTTAAATAAAAAGGTCAACACAAATACATGTGATGTAGCTTGATTTTCTAAAAGCATTACATTCACTATAGTGGATCTGATCTTATATTTAGTTGAAGTTTAGGGTTATGCATGAAAGCCATTTCCCAAATAGTCACCACCTAAGTACTCAGAATGACATTATCCTGATATGGTTAATATTACCATTGGGCTTCAAGGCCCACTGTTCAGGTCCTTGTGCTGCAAAGTGCAGTGCACTCTCTTGCAGACAATACCCTGTAAGGTTCATTTGCTGCATTGCAGCATACTTAACTGCAGCATGGGAGGCTTTCAGAGTCCTTGCCACATGCTAAAAAGCACAAAGCTGTACGAGTTAGAAATCCAGTAGTGCCTCTGCACTTATTTTTTTTGTGATGCAGAGACAGTCACATACACTTATTTGTGTATGTGACTGGGGTTTTTTCAGACATGTAACGAAGTACATTTGGTGTGTAAGAGCAAGCAGCTTTAAAGCTAAGGTGGATAATAGGAAGACTCAACTAACCATTTGCTCACCTCTATACTAATTCCTAATACTTTACAAGACTACAAGGTAGTGAGATCAATTAAAGATTTTAAAGGCAATTGTGTATTAATGTATGCAAAAACATATAAAAGATTCTCATACTTTCTCTTTCTCCTGAGCTCTACGAATAATTTCCTGTTCTTTCTGTAGCCTTTCTTTCTCATCTTTCTCTTCTTTTCCTCTAGCAGCTACAGCAGCTTCTAGTTTAGCAGCCTCTTCCTGCTGTGCTTTCCACTGTAGAACCTGGAAGAAACAGTTGAAAAAGACAGTCCTGCAGCAGACTTGTGCAATACAGTGAACCTGCCAAACTGAGAGAGAGAAGAAAACCCATGAAACCCATTTACAAATCTTACCAGCAATACATGATCACTCAGTAAGCACCAGCTTTCTGCATGCTAATGTACAATTTTCAGCTGACAGGCATAATATGCAAAAAAAATCACGTTAAAAGATTTTTGGCAAAATTACCAAAACCATTTCAGTAACATCAGATCTTAAATTCCCCTTCAATGCTTAGACTTTCAGTGACATATAAATTTCTTAATGAACCTATGAATGAATGGAGACCAGGGCTGAAAGACCAGAGTCTGCTCACACCTTTCAACTTGGACAGTTCTGAAATAGCACTTCACTTTCAACCAACTCTGTGGAAATCAACAGACTCCAGCAACAAAGATTTCATCTTTTGTCAGGTTTCAAACTGCAAAATTAGTCCAGGATCCCTGCCAGCTGTGAAGGGTTGTGACCAGTGCTTATAGTGGTCCTGTATACCAAACATCCCACTTATCTGTGGAAAGGGAGACATCAGCCACAGCTCAGCGGCTGCCGGGACTGCTGTTTCAGCATATGTGGAAGCATGGAAAGGACCAGCTCCACCACACCATCACTACAGGGCCTGCCACCCCACTTAACAAAACATGCTGGGGATGGGATGGATGGCTCATCTCAACATACCAGAAATCCATTTTTGACATATTCCTGATACACTTAATTGGTTAAACAACACAACACATCCTCAGTAATTGATTTGTTTTCAGTGCTCTCGAGCACACTGTTCTCAGTTAGCATGGAGCCCTGATTTACCTTGGTGCTGTCAAGAACAGTTGTACGCTCATCTGTTTCACACTGGTTTCAACAGGATTAACAGTGTCTGCTTTTTGTTGGCTTGCCAGCTCTTTTTACAATGGATTTGTCAAGTGTAACAGTACTCTGCATTCCTCGAAGGAACAAGCATTTTAGCCATTTTTCATCTGGCTTTCTACACTATAGTAGGTACTAAGATATTAATATATATTTTACCACCTTTACTGCATTTCACTAGCTATGTGCACAGACTCTTTTAATTCTTCTGGTCTGTGCTCCTGAAAAAATTGCTCAGGAGTCCAGTGCTCTCTGGGGTCTGAGGTTCTTAGTGATTTATATCTTTAGTTTTCCCCTCTTTTAATAACAGCTATTGAGTTTGGGGGTTCTTCAAATAACTTTCATTTATGCTGTTACTTTCTCAGAGTACATATGATTTTCCCCAGCTTCAACTCCAACCCCAAAGTTAAGAATTATGATTTAGCTGAGCATTAAAATCTTTTTTTTTTTACCTCTCTCCTTCCATTTTTGTAAGTAATTCTCAGTGGGGGCCTGTTCATAACTGTGTTTCACCTTCTGAAATCTCCTGTCTTTCAGGGAGGAACAAGGGAGGAAGCTAGGTAACAGCCATCTTCACCAATTAGATGTTTTACAGGAAGAAAGCAAGTAAAAAATTATCCTTACAACTAGGAAAATGTAAGCAGCCAGGAGAAAAAAGGCAAATTAAAAAGAAAATTAAAAGGAAAATTACAAATCTTAGTGCAGTGTTCCTTAGCACAGATATGTTACTTTACACTTATGATCTCAGAATTTTGGAAATGTTCACTAAATTGGAATTTACATACATAATAATGATAGTAATAAAATTGTTAATGAAAGATACATTTGGTAGAGCTTCTTTGGCAGTGGTAAAACTACCCTTTAATTCCTAAAAAGAAAAAATCATCCTCCCAAATCCTTTCACATGACAGTCACAGGTATATTGAGTTTCTGTAAGAACTGGGGAGCAGACTGAGCACTTGTGGGACACCCAAGATCAGGGTGAGATCTCTGAGAACAAGAGATCACCTGTTCTCCCCCACCCCCCTATTTTCTGTTAACTAAAAGAGACATATTACCATAAACAAACCTTAGACATAAGTAGTGTCATATAAATAGCTCCAAGCATCTGCATTGAATCTTTTTCTTTTTTTTTTTCCTCCAGAAAAAGAAAACTAAGTCCCAGTCCCACTTGAATATATGCTGTATACGAATAATTTACCTTAGTTTTTGCTAAGTAGTAGGTTTTCCCTTCCTCCCACCCCCTCAGTAATATCCTGCTTTTGGTCATCCCAAATACATTTATGAATTCAAGCAGTATGTGCAAATAAGTAGGTTCCAAATTTTATTCAATGACTTGATTAACCCAGAGTGCTATACCATAGCATAAATACCTTGAGCCCTTTACCCAGGTTTTGGGAGATCCACATTCAATTCTTTATTCTGCAAAAGGGAATATGAAGCCATGTTTATAGTTACAACTATTCCAGGTTGAAGAAAACAGAATCAGAGCAGCTGAGGTTGGAAAGGACCTCTGAAGGCCATCCAGGCCACCCACCCGGCTTAAGCAAGGTCAGATGCAACTGATTACCTAGGACCATGTTGAATCACAGTTTAAGTATCTCCAAATGGCGGAGGCTCCACAACCTCTTTGGCCAATATGTTCTGGTGTTATCCACCCTCTCAGTAAAGAAATTATGAATGGAATGGAATTTCAAATGTGTCAGTTTGTGCCTGCTGCCTCTTTTCTGTCACTGGGCACCTCTGGAAAGAGCCTGGCCCCATCCTCCTTGCACCCTCTTCTCTAGGTATTTATACACATTGGTGACACCTCCTCATAGGAGAAGTGACCTTCATCTTAAAGGTTATTTGCTGGACTCATTCCAGTAATAAAGAAATAATGAAACACTTTTTGAGGCAGGGACCTGTACCCACCTGTCCTCAAAATTAAAAATAACATCTTTATTTCTAGACTGGCTTGAGCCAGGGTCTTCTCACTCCCTGACACAGTAGCTGTTCCACTTAAAAATCACCAAGAGGCAGAAGGGTGTCTATCTCCAGACATTGTCTAGTGTCCAGACATTCACTTGGGAACATCTTCTCTGCTGACCACTGTCTTTACTGTCTAACAATTACTCTGGTGTAGAGGAACACATTTTCTCTATAGTTCAGTCCTCTCATCATTCTCTCATGCCAGTTCCCCTATCAGTTCTGCGAATGAAGTCTTCTCCTATAATGTGAGATCTTATTTCCTTAAGTTTGTTCATAAGTTAAAAACACAAGTTGACAAGTAGATGCTTTTTCTTAAGCAAGCCCCAAGAAAAAGAGTCAGACAGCTATATTTTCAGGTATAACAGAAATGCATTTTCTTGAGAAATATGAAAAGCAAGGATTCTTGTGATGTAGTTCAGCATAAGGACACTACCAAAAAAGGCAGGGAAATAAAGCAGGTAAGATGATCTAACAGGTTTTCTTGAGAGAGTTGTCTAAACTCTTCCAAGTTCTGAACAGAGACATTGAAGGTGTGGAACAGCCAAGTATAAGGAACAAGATGTATTCAGACCTTTATTTCAGGGTTTTCTATAGTTCTGACACGATAACAAATTCAGCGTTAGACAGGGTCTAAACAGCTTGCTTAGCTTGGCAAGAATGAACATGGATGAACGAGGACTTCAGAAAAAAGTTACTACAGAGCAGAGATTTATTAGATGGATCCTACAGAGGAACCCAGTGGGTTTGGGCCTGTCTCATTCAGCAGGAATGACAAACTGACTGGTTCTAAGCCATACAAGAATTAAAAGTCCATCAAGTGGGCTAAGAAATCCACATCCTAAAGCAAGGAAGTTCTGAGGGAAGTGCCAGCAGAAGGGTGTGTATCACTTATAGAAAACAGCCAGTTACAATTTCAAACCATCCACTGAAACAGAAATATGGACAAATAATAGGACACAGGTTACATGAAATGACCATACTAGCAGCTAAGAGACAACTAGAGGCAATGTATCAATTCTTATAAGATCCTATTTTCTGGAGCTTTGCTGTGATACCTGAGTGAAAACACACACACACACGAAAGTTGTAACACAAGGTCTTTGTCTAAATAGAGATTTTTATTTAGCAAGTTTGACAGCAGCCTGCTCGTGCATTTTGGGAGTTTAAGAATCTAAAATAAAATGCTAAATTGCTTCAGTTACCCTTCACTTGCTACACTAATAAACTTAAAAGGAATGTTTTGATAATAAATGTGGAACATCATTTAATCATTTCTACCTCACTTTTGAAACAGACTGAAGCAAAACCATGTACATGAAACTTCAAAATTTAACAGCAAACAGAAAAAAAAAATCAATGAATCTGCTGAAAGTCTGCTCTGATTGGAGCTAGGCTGAACTGCAGAAACATATGAAGGAACTTTAAACTTCTGTAATAACACCAATGAGATTTTTCTGGGCTGGGCTGAAATGAGGTAACAGTTAAACTATGTAACAAAAGAATTGCTTTTTTTAAGCTTGCATTTTCCTACATCCTGCTTCACATTCCTTTCAAACTCTCTTCAACAATTATATATATGCAGCGAGCTGGCTCATCACATGCAGCTTCAGTTTTCTCCAACTCTGAGAACCCTCTTGATCCTTTACTGGTTTTCTCTAGACATTAATTTACCTACTAACGAGGGATCTTTTTTAGTTGTTTGATTGCAATCATTAGATAGCATAGTGTACCCACTAAACGGGTTTCAATAAAAGTTGCAGTTAACTGATTCTTCAGGGGAACTACCGACTGGAAGTAGATGTTGAGAATAGGATTGGTCCAGCAGTAAGTGTCAAGACAATAACTGACTGAAGGAAAGCAAATAACAACATAACAGTAAGCAGATACAGACACTAATCTAGTCTAAAATCATCTCAAACCTCCTTAATCATTTATTTTGATCAGCATTTGTTTGCATGGCATGTGTAACACACCAATCATGTAACAGGCCACAATCACTTTCCTAGTTTTTTACATAGCTCTTCCATTAAAGCCTTTTGATTGAGTCAGAAATCAATGTACAATCTAGATTTTCAAAAGGTTTCATACAAACAAGTGAGCATAACCAAGCATCAAACATACAACTTCACTCAGCTGACAAAACATTAATCATGCAAAAAGGTTCCCCAGACAAAACTGATACGGCAATAATTCAATGCATATCTCCACTACCTTCTACAGTACTACCTACACTGCCCTGAATAACTACTGAGCACACCTATTTACTCAGCAGGTAGGATCTGCTTTCTATTTTTATCTAGTTAGGTTTTTTGAATGCACAAGCCTGTTGCTAATCAAGAAAATGGGTTATAAGAATACCAAGGAAAGTTTAATTGTACTATACTTTCCCACAATACCCATTTATTCTTTCCTGTAGGCAGCATATGAAGGTAGTTTACATTATCCCTGCCCCTCCTGCATTTATCTAATCCATGCCTTTTCATTAAGGCAAAAGAGGAGTCACTTCCTTTAAGAAACTATTCACAATTGCAACAAAACGGAAAAACTTGTAAAAACCAGAAAAGCACTATTTGCAAAATATCCATAAAATGTGATTCAGTAGGCTGGCATTATGTCATGTCTTCCCCACATGAAGAGTTAAAGTCATATAGAATAAAATGTTCTTTGTGGAGCTGAGCTAAATTAATGTGTTTTATTATGTCAGAAATACCAAAAATTAGTAATTCAATATCTGATTCAAAGGCCAATATATTTCACTTTTTAAGCCACATTCGAACATTAAAACATCTCTGTGTTAGACAGTAGTTTTTGTCCCACAGCCTCAACTTCTTTTGCGGGCCAGCCTGCCTACGAAGGGGAACTTCTCATGGAGTACTTCCCACAGAAAATGGCAGAGGCAAGGTTCCTAAACCAGTCCCCTGCCCATGTTGTCAGAGGTTCAAAGAATAGGAGCTAGACTATCTTCACTCATAATAACAAACGGTATGGTGGACTGCCTCTTCAGAAACCCAGCCTGCATCTATTTGCCTTGCAAATTATGTTTTACTGTGAGTCTGTACAACACATGGTACTGTGGGAAACCAGTCCTATCTGAGAGTCTCTGGGTGCTGCTGCAAAACAACCACCACCACCAAAGGGCAGACAGGGAAATGGAGCACAATAATGGAGGGATCTCTGTGGCACACATTTTCATACTTCTATACTTTGCTGTTTAAAACTGACTACCTGATGCTGAATTTCCAGCATTCATTATTTAAGCTTTTCAAGAAAACCTATCGTACTCATCAGCTTTTTCCTCCAGAGGCAGGGTCATGCAGATCTGAAGAGCAGTAACAATAAAAAAACCACCCTGAAGAGTAATTCTGACTCAGTAAGGCAGTAGTCTGAGTCAACAGAATGCATAAAAACCCTGATGTGTTCTTGATTGCATTCTTTCATTCCTAGGAGTGCAAAATCAGAAGGGTAGAGTTTACTGTGTCAACACTAAATGTTCTGTTTAAATATTAAAAAAATCCTAGTAGTTAAACTAATATTGAAAACACTGAAACCTGGATCCCCAATTGCCTGTTTCACAAAGAAGCTTACATACAAGCACTGCCAACATTAAGTTTTGAAAGTTTTTAATTACAACAGGCATTTCAAGTACATTTCACAGTTCATGTATTATTAGAGGAGCTTTTGCCAAGTGAATTATTAAATTGCTGTACTAAACAGAATGTGTACATACCTATTTTCTGATCATTATTTCAATATTGCATATTTCAATAATGTAAAGTACACTGCAAACTAATTAAAGTAATAAATTAATTCTTTCACTCTAACATCTGAATAGTAATAATGTATTTACCATGTATTTCATGCTACAGATATATTTCTCGATGATAAAGCAAGTTTTGAGATACTTCCCTTGGGAGTACCCAATAAATCAGCACATCAGCACTAAGCAAGTTTTTCTCTTTAAGCAACACTGACTTACGTTATAAACAGATCTTGAAGCTGCCTAGGGTGACACAAGAGAGTTGGCATCAAGCTCCTTCTAGCTGCTAAAGTGTACAGCTAGGAAAATAGGAGCATGGGGGATTAGTCCAGAGAGGGTCTGCATGGCAAAGGTCATGCATGGAGTAAAAATAGCCTTTGAAAACTGAGGCAAAAATACACTACAAACCACAAGGACATAAAATGACCAGGAGGAACAGTGTCCCAGAATGACTATACAGAGCTCCAGATCAGTATTCTTGCAGGCTACACTGTGTTACACAGACATAATAAGCTACTAGAATTCAAATTCTAAGCAATAATTCCCAATAATTATGTGATAAAGTCAGTACTGTTTGTCATAACTAAAGGCATAAAAAGAAAATCCTATGATATCCCCACCACAATTCTCCCCAGCTCACTCTTTCACAACCTTAAAAAATGACCCAATCCCAACACACTTTCAGAATCTCCTAGAGCTTTACTAATCTCTGAAACATTTCTGCACACCTTTCCTTATTTTTGTTATGGTTTGCGCTTCTTTTTTCCACTCTTCAAAATGTTCACAGGCCATTCTAAGGATGCCTGGGAAAAATATTTAGAGGGTCTCTTCAAGAAAAATACTTTCACAAATGAAGATGCTACATAGCAGAATTACCACCACAAAATTAAAATGAGTAAGTTGAGGAAGCATGCAAGAGAATGTTATTCCAGCACTGTAAAAGAACCAGCATTTTTGTGGTGGATTCATCATGTGACTGAAAACAAGAGCAGCTGCAGCAATCAGGGTTGCATGGTCAGAAATGTTGAAATATGATTAGAAGATGACTAGAGATGTGTTGCTCTTCAGGATCTCGATTTTTAAATTTTATTTGGAAGGTGGTAGTTTAGGACCCCCACTTCTTCCCCTCCTCTCTTTCCCTTCCCTCCCCCACCCCCCGAGGGCCATCACTGTGATTTTAGCATTGCA
>JBCJKH010057420.1:419-15887 GCA_039877255.1 Loriculus beryllinus | reverse complement strand
ATGAACACCAAATTGCATAGGAAGCTACATACGCTCTCTTTCCACAGGGTTATTCAGGCTAGAGCCCTCTAGGTCACCCAAGGCCTTCCTACAGTTACTGACATTGTGCTCATACGAAGCTCAACAGAAGGACCAAGCTTGGGATCAGAGTCCAGAAGCACAGCAAGAAATGTCCACAGTTCAAATAACCACACCAATTCACTTTTATTGTCAGGACTTAGCTTCTCTCCTTGCTTACCCTCCTTCCCCAACTTCACTGTGTCTCTGCCATCTTTTCTGCCCTCTTTCTTGCTGAACATAGAATTGAGAGTTATCTCATTTATGGTAAGTCAGAGATACCTTTTCATTTTTCCAGATGGACAACACAAGGCACAGAGGGTGAAAAATTGCCTCTTAATTGCAAATTTGAATTCAAACCACGTCAACCATGACATTTTTCCTTTAAAAATGGAAATTCCTTTAAAGATGAGGACTGCAGTCTCAGAACAAATTGGTGACCCAAGAAATTCTGTTTACAGAGAGCAGGTCATTTTAGAGCTATGCATTTCTAGTGTGTCTTGAAATAGAGAATTAAGCAAAACAGACGTAAAATGTGGTTAAGTGATAGAAGGTTATGGGCTACAAGAATTACAGGACTTCTACATCAGCTCTTCAGGAAGGATATTCTTCTCAGATCAGTTCCTAATGGACACATAATCCAATCGATGAAGATGATTTAATAAATTTGGCAAACTACTTATTTCCCCACACAAGAGAGTACCATTATTTTCTACTATAGAACTAGCCAAAGAGCAAGGTCAAACTGAGATCAGTAGAACATTAACATGGGGAACTCATTAAAAGGTGATTTTCGTTACCAGCAGCATAGCCTCTTCATGTGCAATATAGCTTAGCTGTTAATACTTCAGATAAAAGTAGTGCATGCTGATCTATGTCTCTTGCCTGAGCAGCTCCCTTCCATGCTCAGGTATTAAAAAAATTTTTAAGAAAAGGGGGAAGGAAATGTAGAGGGAAATAGAAAATTAAAGATGCAGTCCTCCATGGAAGAACAAGGATTCACCCAGGTAATTTCTATTAATGTTAATAGAAGTTAAGCACATAAATTCCACTTGGGTTAGTAGGATGATAAGTACCATAGATGTGAATATTTTATAAATGGAACAGGGCAATAGAAGTCATGTTACAAAACTAAAGCAATTTTTTAAAGTCACTAATTATACAGAAACATCTATTTGGTGACTAACAAAAAGTAGCTCATTTCATTAAAAAAAGTATTTTCAAGCTTACTTGTATTCACCTACAATTTCTCATTACAAACCTTACTTCAACTACTCAAACTTTTACGACTTTCTGCTAGTGACTAGGAAGAAGGAAGTGAATGCATAGTGTAAAACATTTGCATCTCCAGGACAGAATTGCTACAGGTTTTCCCAGACAAACATGTGAGCCTCCAGAGCACTTGCACAGCAGCCCCAGTGCTCACAGGAAGCAAAGGCTGGATATGCTCTTTATGGATGGTTAGTATCATGCATGAAAAGTCTGTAATTTAGGAAACACCAGACCTACTGGTAACATATACTAATGTGCAGTAATTTCAACACCTCTGAGAAGTGCAGAACACACAGCACAAGTAAAGTAGATCTACAATTACACAGTGGACATCCCAAGGATTTCTGTTTCCAATTAACAACTTGTTTGCCAAAACTCTGGAAGTCACAGGCAAATTTTGCCTCAACAAAGCTTACATCGCCAAGGAAAATGGGAAGTATAGTGAGACCTGCTACTGATGTATAATCCTATCAACTAAAAATATGAAAAAGCTTGCACTAATCAAACCCACCATGCACTGAAACATAAAATATTAACAATGTTATTATTGGAAATAAAATAAGAATAGAAAGACTATGCATATATTCCTAAATGAAAAGACAGGTGCCTCAGGGTGTGAATAGTAGAGCTTATAAAAGGGAAAAAATTAAAATGCATATTAATTACCGTTCTCTGGAGCCTAAAATATTAAGTGGCACAGGGCAGTTTGTCAAAACAAGGTGAAAAAGCCACCATTTTTTTAAATCAAAAAGTCCTAGAAAGTAATTTTTTATAAGCGTCTTACACATTGTTTTTCTTTTCTCATGTGTCACTAACCTTATGAAATGACATGAATGCTTAAAATAGCAATATATCAATTACTACTTTACCATGGAAGAAAGTTCAGATTTATAAGGGAGGTTCCATATTAAGTATCACTGCCATGTAGAAATATTTCACAAGAATCATTGCTGTTTCCATGTATTGGTTCCTACACTGGTGGCAGCAGTGCAGAGCTGTAGCTGTTGATGAGTTACTGCCTTCTGCAGCAGGTGAAGCAGCTCGCTGCTCAGACAGCCTGCTGTCTGCTCTCTGTGGTACAACACGCACAATTCCGCTGGCCGTGAGCTCTTTGACAAACACTAAACATTCAAAATCCATGCTAACACCTGATTCTAAATACAAACCCCAGCACCCTCGTGACAGGTTATAGGGCAGCAAGCACTCGCAACAGCAGGTCCCTCAGCAGCCCAGCAGCAAGACTGATGCTCACTTTCCCTGGGGACAAAACTTAGCTCCAATATCATGATGAAGAACTTATCTGTATTACTTCTACAAAACATGCAGCACATCCTGAGACCACACAGTTACTACACAGTTACTTTACGACATCAACAGCTACTGACCTTCACAGGGATGTCACCAACTGTGATATTAACAGATGGTGGTCTGAAATCTCCAATAACTTTCAACTCCAAACCCATATTCCTTCTTCTCTAGCCTGGGAATTCTTCTACCCTGAAAACTCCTGAACAGCACCTGGTGTCATGTCCAGACTCCACAGGGTCTTGAATGACACAACAGCAAATGGCTCAAGCTAGCAGTATTCTGCTCCTGAAGGCCTTATGCAAGACCTAGAAGTAGTCTAGTAGTAGAGCATTTGGCAGTGGGATAATTAAGAAATATGCAAGCCTGTTTGTTAATATCAGAATATAATCTCATCTTCTTGTGATCAGAAAAACAACAGAAGTTCACATCCCTGGTAGATCTTCACCTAGTGCTCTTGAGCAGCTTGTGCTCCATAGGCTATCTCTAAGAGGCTCCAAGAAGTAATGGAGAAAAGCAAGGCTGCTGGCACTAAGACTAATTTTGTTACATAAAAAAATCCATACCCACCTACAGAATAATTTTAATTGAAAATCAGAAAGTGGTTAAAAGAAACTGGTTTGGTCATTAACAGAACTGTAGGTATTTTCTTAAGCTAAAAGTGTTTAAAACTTAAAAAGGGATACAAGAGAAAAGCATATGAGCATAATCCTCCGTCTAACCTGAAGAGTAAACAGATGCATCGCTTTCTGTTAGGACTCGGACTGGCACCTATAAAACTTGTGATCCAATAGAGGACTGGTTTTACTTCCCTGGAGCTGAAAGCACATCACATCTTTGCTCAGGACAGTGTGTGAGCAGTCTACTTTTCACATCTGATCCTTGAATTTCCTCTCAGTCAACATTATTCAGGAAATCTCTGTTCTTGACAACAGGAGCGTCAACATTGTATTAACATATTTAAATATTACGTAGGCTTAAATATTCACACATGCATAACCTTAAATATGCTGCATTTCTATTTACAACTACTGAACTAAATTTGCTGTCCTTTCGTATGCAGTATTATCTCGTTAGTTCCTTCTGCAGCTGTATGAAGAGATCCTTTGATCCTCTACTACTTCAGCAAATTTTTGATGCAAATTATTTTTCTTGCCTGAGGTGCCACTTTCCTACCTGAAGACTGAAGGTAATTCTCCTGAGAAAATAAAGTTAGGATGAGGTATCTTCTTGTCCAGCTATCTATCCACAGGTAACTTTGGGGATCACTGGACAATTGCAGTGAAACTTGACAGATATCTGTATATCCCAGACTACAAGCTTTGATAAACCCAGCAGCTAGGTAAATGAGTGAGACAGGTCTCAGGCTGAGACACTATATGCTCCTCCAAAGTTCTGGGGTGCAATGGATTGTTTAAATGGACACCAGAACTGACAAGTCAGTCCACAGTCTCCTCCCATTTAGTGTGTCCCCATGGCTCCCTGTTACCAAAACCCTGCTACTTATGCCGTTCTCAGAAGAATGAAAAGAAACACACATAACAGAGTTACCATGATTTAACAAACTGCCCTGTTACCTTCACTGGAGTGGTATGGCTCTGTGTGTGCTCAGTGTCCTCCCCAGATCTGTTACAGTCAATCAACAAAGAAAGCATTTTCCATTTTGTATGTTGTCTTATATAGCATAAATTATAATCATAATGCTAGAGCAAACCATGAAGGCAGTTTAAACTAAGACACTTCCCATGCAATCAGCACAGTGCAGGGCACCCACTCCTGCAGCCCAGCTGGGAAGTCAATAGCTCCATTGACCTGCAGTCACCTGCACATTGCCTCACACAACCATCAAACTTAGCATGCTGTGTGCAGCTACAACATAACAATTTCAGTGGAAGTAGAATTAATGCATGGTGATAAATTATACTGCAAACATTTATGAAACACGCAATAGCTGAAGCTTGAACTTCTATTTCTCTTGGATCAGTATTTACTGAACCCCTCTGAAATACACTGTAAGAATCTGGTTAACATAATGAGCATCAGATTATTTACCTTTGTATTCTGTTAATGACTTTTCCTTAATTAGCAAAAAGTCCAATTATTTTTTCATTTCTAGCTTAAAATTTAGGGAATGCTTGCTTTCTACATACTTCATAAATTGGTTTATCAACTACTTCTGTTGTGTGTGCACTGAGAGTGAAGTTATAAAAATACTTCTGCTTTTTCACTGTGGCCTTACAGTTGCATCACCATAACAAAGAGCATATGTAACCCCTTAAATTTGTGGTGCCTTCAGGCAAAATACTAGGTAATACATTGCGAGAATATTTCAGTAGAGCAGTTGATAGACTCAGAAATAACAATATCATGTGATAGAATGTGGTATAAGGAAACAGGGGCGAGAAAAAGAAGGGTGAAAGGGAAGGCAAGGAAATCTGCAGGGACGATCTCTGCATGTGCTTCCAGCTCTACTGCATATGCATTTTATCTGACATTAAATTCATCAATGCTATATTGACCTAATAAATCCAGGTTTATCAGCTCTGGATTAAAAACATATGACAGAGCCAGAGTGGGCTCGTCTTTGGTGAATTTGAAAATTTTAGATATTTTCTCACATCCATTTTTGAGACCTGCTACAGCATCCTACAGCTCTTAGGTTTACCACATATTTCCTGAATGAGTATCTGTATTTAAAACTGACATCATTAAAACTTCCTGGTATTTCTCATATCTGACAAAGGAATGGACCACCTCAGTGGTGAATAAACAATGCTTCTGAAAAAGAAAACTTTTAAATACCCCACTATTTAAATTTAAGGAAAAAAAAATCCTGCAAAATGACCAGATTATGGCCAAAGAACTAGGTTTGATGCTCATCCAGACTTTTTAATTTTTTTACATTCAGTTGTAATATTTCAAAGTTGATCTCTCCTGTGGCAGTCAAATAATTCCAATCAATGACCTGACCACATGCTCAATAGGGAAATACAATATTTCTCCCCTGAGTTTACTGACACATCTTTTCTTCTTATCATACAGGAAGGATGAAGGAAGGCAACATGCAACAGGCTTTATATGATTTTGCAATATCCCAGTTAATTCCACCTAACTTTTTTCCTTTTGAAATTAATTTATCTTTGTTTCTGCCAGGATAAGGAATGCAAGAGCTGCTCTCCAAAAATTCACAGTGTCTGCAAGAGATTTTAGCTCTGGAATGGAAATTAATCCTGGAACACAAAAAGAGAAAGAGGAAAGATTTAAAGGCACAGCAGGCACATAGCTAAGGAAGGAGCAGCCCACCCTATGCATCAAACACAGAAGATTCAGCTGTCCTTTTGTCTACTGGTGTAAGTTTTCTCTTGAGTGTTTTTTTGGTGGGGTTTTTTTTTATGAAAAGTACTGGATTATAAGTATTATAAGATAAATTCAATTAAAAAAATAATGGTTTGAATGCATGCAGGCACCCTGACTATATTTCTGAAGGTATTAACAGCAAGTACTTCAATTCTTCAACCACCAATTGTGAAGCAGCACCCTTCTGACCCTTTTAAAAAAAATCATGCTCTCACTTCACTCCTTAACTGCCTTGTGACATAGAAGAATTTGCTTCACTATGTTGTTGAGAAAGAGGAATTTTACACAGAAAGAGAAACTTTTTACACAGCAACTACTGCAGAATCCTGAATGTGGTGAAATCCATGAAGAATAAAGCATACCAAATAGAGTGATTCTTGATAAGTCATTGAAAGTGTTAACACTCTCTGTTTTTCTTTAGTTTGTTTTCAGGGATGTTAAAGACCTACAAGAAACAGTTCCTCTTTAAGAATGTACAGTATATCCTCACTAGTGTTACCCATTTCACACTTTATTTCATTCAGAAGATTACCAGATGGCACTCGTCATTTATTTCACCTGAGTGTCTTGAAATTTTCCAAATTCCTCCTTAGAGACTCTGATTTCTGTTAAGGACACACACTGATCTTGTGAGAGATAGAACATGGATGAAGAATTTGAAAGCCCTTTCTGCAAGCAAAAAAAGCTGTAAATACTAATTTAACTTCTCTGCTGCTTTACTTTTTAGTTGTTATCACCCCTTGTCAGTCACAAGGCCTGGTGGCATAGCTGCTTCTAGTGCATTTGAAACAGCTTTAATAAATGTCTTATTTAGTCTGTTTGCTGTGGTGTTGGTTTACTGTCCACAGATGAAAAGAACTATGTAAAAGTTAGGTGATATCATGTGGTTATTGCAGTAATAAAAAATGCATAGCCTGTCACATATGAATATTTTCTCTTTTGCACTGCTCAATCTATACTACAATTAGGAACAAACTGATTTGCACACACAAAAAACTCATTTGAAAAAGCCCACAAACTCAAAGAAGCATAGAAATTTACAGAAAGAGATCCCTTTTAAACCGTTTTAAAGAAAACAGGTTAAATAGTTTACTGGCTAAACTATGAGTTCTCAAATGCATATAACCATTGAATCCAAACAAAACCCATGCATACATTCAGAATAATTTCTCTGAAAAACAGCCAGTTCCTTGACCAATTTCAACTTCCATCCTCTAGCCCTTTCAGATGTGGAGCTGATCAAAACAAGGTCACAGTGATATCCTTCTCTAATGAAAAAATTGACCTTTTTCATTCCTCTTTTCTGGGAAACAGGTGAATTGTTTTTGTTCAATTGTTCAACATTTTAACAAGGCCATCTTTGAAAGCAACTCTTGAAAAGCGAAGGCCCAACAGGTTTAAGTTTCAAACAGTTTCAGGTTACAGGAAACAGGAGGTCAGAATCAAAAGAACTTTCAGTGTTCAGTGCATCAGCAGGTATCTTAAGATACACGGAGACAACGTTAAGTCCTCCAAACACTTGCTTGTTACTTTTTGTAAGGAAGGGGGTTAAAAAGAGCCACTCAGAAATTCACAGTTCTGGAATACATGGCCCTTCCATCTCTAATTGTGCAGATAAGAGACACATAGCAATTCCAGAAAGCGAGACCTGCATAAAACAAACCAAACCAAACCCAAAACCAGCTGTGAAGAACCCCTCCTCACTCCACCTGGCTCCAGGGAAGCCTGCTAAAGGACTTAAAATGGGATAATCCCTACTTAGTCAAGCTCAGACAGTTTCTAACCCTGAAGTGTTTAGATTCAAGCCTTTCTATGACACACAGCTCCAGAACAGGAGACAGAAGGGTTTTTCGTATTATTAGTGTAGTGAAAACCTAGTATCAACGTCAGAAGTCTTCATCACAGTACTGTTTTTACTGTGTTTTCTGCTTGTAGAAAACCAAAATCAAGTGCTCAGTATTTTGCTGAAAAGAATGCAACAGAGGTAATGCTGGTAAAGTGAGAATAACACACTTTCTGTGCAAATGGAAAACCACAGAGAGCAGTACAAATCTTAACATGCTTTTCGTGCCCAGAAATGTGATTCCCCTTACAAATGCCTTAGGCATCAACACCATAACACTTCCTTCTTGTGTCCAGGCTCCTCCCCTTTTATTCTACTCTCTTACAATTAAACAACCCCACCCCCCAAAAAAAGAAATCAAAACCAAACCAAACCAAACAAACCCAAACAAATCAACCCACCAAACCCCCTACCCTCCCTCCCTCCCCCAGAGGAAAGGACAAAAAAAACCAAAACACACAGGCATTTTTATCCCTCTTTTTTCACCACCTTTTAACACAGTAAATTGCCTTTCAGAATATTGTGATGCCTCTATAACAAGGGCAAACAAGTTATGGGATCCATTTTTTCAGCTCTGAGAAAGCATTCTTAAAAATAAGCAGAAGGGACGACTGACATTCATGATTTCTCTGAAAACAGACTAGCATTAATCTGAAGAACTGATGGCAGTGATGATGAATGCAACGCTTCGCTTTCACTTCTGAGGATTCTAGTGTTAAAAGCAATTACAAACAAATCCTCAGGCAGTATAAATATAAATCCCACTTTGTTGAGGAAGAAACAGAAGCACACAAATATTGTGCAATTTGCTAATGTTACAAAGGAACCCAAGGAATATTGTGCCAGACCTTTACTCCTGTAGCTTGCTTACAGTCTCTCATATTGCGAGCTGCAGAACAAATCTTGTTCTTCCAATACCAACACACAGTTCAAACTCTTCCATGGTGCTCAAAATCCATCAAACTAAATGTAATTGCAGTTTATACAGAAATTCAAAATCTATCGAACTTAATGTGATCACGATTTATACAGAGATGATACCCACACTATGACACTAACAGTAAGGGCTAAAGTGTGATGGGTAATTCTTAATCAAAATTCTTGATTAGAAAAAAAGAAAGACAAACTAAGTTAAAGTTAACGATCCTTACTAGTAATGGAAGAGAGCATCTTCAGAAGCATTTGCAAGTCAGCTTCACAAACATGCTGGTCCCTGACAACAGATTATAGTTTGCTTTTTTCACCTAACCACCCAAAACAATTCCATCAGGCCAGTAAAAAGATGACAACTAGCTTCAGTTAGTTTTTCTTCACTTAAACACTGTAACTTCATTTTGAATTTATGAGTAAAACCAGATTTGTATGTGGTAGATTTGTAACTGAACCTACCTTTGCTTTCAGGTCAGCACAAATGTCCAGTTGCTTTTGTCTGGTGTTAGCCAGTACTACTTCCATCTCATGAGCAGCTGAGGCTTCAGCAGCAGTCGTTACTGCCTTAAGTAAAAAGGCTTTCCTAGTTTGAGCCCAATCTAATATCAAGGCTCTGCGCTGACTCTTAAAGAAATGGTAATGATCCCAAGCTTTCTTATGAACAACCTAAAAAAGTAAAGCATTTCAGAAAGGTTTAAAAAATATGCATAAATAATTCTAGACATTTTTGCAAACCTTGACTATAATTGATTTAATCATTATATCACCAATATTCCTATGGAATCCACAAGTATTCTGTCAGGTGCCAGTCCCCCAGTGTTGGTAGGCGGTGATACCACTCTAGCCTTTCTCTGCCAGCCTGTACCACATGGCATTTCAATATGCTGCTGTCCCACTGTTCTGTTCTGTACTATGCTTTTGCAATATAAATAAATTAAATTCAACAGTTCTTTCCTGCCCTAAAGTACACAAAATGTAAGTGGGTCTTTTCAATACATCTTCAGAGATACTGAGCACTTTTAGCGAGATGGGGCTTTTTGTTGCAAATCACAATCTCTAGAGGAACACAAAGCAATAGTACAAATGCAGTACAGGTGTGGGCTAGCTCCACTTTTTCTTTCCTAACAGGAAATTCAGAAACAGATTTTTAGCTCACCAAGCAGCATACTGCCATCACCAATTTCACCATCTAAAAAAATGGCAAGTGTTAAATCTTAAAAACACCTTTCTTAGCTTTATTCAGTGAGGCTCCCAAGGACATTCGAGCTTCAAGACTATGATGGAAGTACTAACCAAGGCATTAGTCTTCAACCTGCCTTAAATCTCCCCAAACATTAAGTTACCAGGATGAAGGAGATTCTAGAGACAGTTAGCCAGCTGCTCAAGGGGACCATTTCTAGTGCTAATTTCCAGGCTTTTAGCAGGGGATGGAGTTTGCTGACTCATCTGGCGCCCAGCTCAGAGACATTCCTACCAGCTTATAGCTGGACAAGGATAAGGTAGATTCTCTTTGATCAAACGTACATATGCCACCACATCAGCAGTTCAGACTGCCATTGCTGCCCAAACTTGAGTGAGCCTTGCTAGCATGCATGTAAAGCTGAGACACTCATAAGCAAGAAATGGGATGGAGTTTGCAATTCTAAAACAGATCTCTGTGATCTGCTGCTGGATCAAGCACTCAGGACTCATTCATTCTTCTACAGACAGAAGGAGGCACAGAAGGCTGTAAGTTTAGTATTCTAATGTAATACAAATGTTTTAAGAACAGATTCTTAGTACTGTTTAAACATTTCTGTATTTATCATGCTAATATACATACTAAGAGGTATCGATTCAATGCAGAATTATAATTTTTGAATTTAGAATTTTAAAATTTTAAAATGATCATTCAAAGAATTAGGGAGACCCATTAATAATGACTATGCTTAAAATATAACTACAACGTACAAGGCACATAATTATTTAGCCTAGTTCTTATAGGCAAAAGTTCTGAAATCCACAAGAAATATAATTTTTATGAAACTGTGCTAATTGTTAGTATCAGTTCACTGCCATTCCCTTGCATTAGGCATTCCTCAAACACAGGGAAGTAGATGGTCTAAAAATACATGCAGAGATAAAAAAAGACTCCTGCTTTACTTGTGACATCCTGAAGAGTTCTGGCCTTGAAATGGGTTTTGCTATTAGCTGCTATGTGCTTATTCACTGTGGAGTGTAAAAGGAATCAGCAATCAATTTGAAAGGCATTATGCATGTAAAAATAGCCTCTCTCTGAGAGCAGGAGATAACTTTTCACTCTTCCTGCTATATATGTGCCACAGATCAAATAAAATAACTATTCCTAGACAGTGCAACAATGCTATACATCCTCATCAAAAAAGAAAAATACCAAGAGAAGCAGAATAGCATGACATAACTATAAAACTGTACAGCAAAAGCAATGCTAACAAACTAATCCTGTGAATTTGACTGTAAGACTATGTGGAAGTATAAAATCTCCGCAGTGCTTATTCTGAAGAAGTGATAAGACTTTAAGTTCAAGTATTTTGAAATCAGGAATACCCCCTTCTTCACTGTGTAGAACACAGTTTATAATAAAGACATTTTAAAATAAAAAACTTTTATAAACATGCTTTTATACAAATGTTCACTACATGGTTTATGAGAGAATTTATATAATTGATCTACTATTTAAAACAACACTGACCAGATCATGCTTAGATTTGTGAGGAAGGTATCTCTGCAGCATATCGAGGCACAATTTCGTCCTCTTCTGAAGATCACTTGGATACTGATTGATAACAGCCTGGAAAATCCACTGATCTTCTTCATTCCATTCAGTGTTGCTACAGAAATGCAAAACAATCAGCCTCAGTAGAATTTAACGTTGGAAAAGGAGGTGTTTGGTTCTAGTTTACCTAAACTTTCAGTGGGCTCACAATCCTGAACTTGTAAACTGGATGTTGGATCAAAGCAGAGAAATATAGATTTACTTTTACAAAGGAAAGCAAACCTATATTTCTCTTCTAACATGACCATTTATTGTGCCATCATTTGACTGAATTGTTCCTTTTCTGCTTTTCTGAATAAGCCTTTTCTGGCTTATTATTAGGGAATGATACAGTGTTTCTCAATATTATATTAATGAACAGTCAGACCACACACAAAATACAGTGTGAAAAGGAGGAAGATGATCAGTCTCTACCCTGAGCACTAAATAAAATATCAGAATGAAGTCAAAATACCTGTGTGCAGCTAAATGAACTAGCTTAGAAACGAACTTCTGACAGCCATAAACTCTTCAGCAAGGCGTAAGATACACATTTTTTAAAAAAATAGGAGGTGTAGTAATCTGTATTAACTTATTTATTTCAGAAAACTAGAATAGCAAGAACTAATATAAAACAAAAACAGGGTACCACAGGTTTGGATTTAGCAGATTAGATTTTGGACTCAACCTGAACTCTTGGCCTTGAAGGGATTAACATCAGGCTTTTATTGTCAGTATTAATGTATGAGCAGCAACACTGAGTCAGACCAAAAGGTCTCTGTGACTAAAAGCCTAGGTAAAATTAAAAGGCAATCATTTGACTCTACCCCCCCCACCCCCCCACCAAATTCCTGCAGCCTCCAACTGCTTGCAGCTCTCGGACTTCCTGAGCCATCAGCTGTGTCTGGGTATTTAATAGCACTGCATTTGTTAAGATGTTAGAACAACATCCTTATGAAGGCAGAAATACCATGTATTTAAAAAAAAAGAGGATTTCTGGTGAGATGCTCATATGTAATTAATATCAAACTAGATTTTATTATACAATCTAGCATTATCTCTAAAGAGAGAACAGTAAACACGGGTACTAAAAAATATTTTATGTAATCCAGTTTAATACAACTTTTCTTTAAAAAGCACTGTACAGGAAACCCAAAACATATTATATTGTACAATATTCTGGGACACTAAAGGAGGAAAGAAGAAAATATCCCTAGACCTTTTAGTTTTGAGAAATGGAAAGCTTCACCTGCAGAAATCTCTCAAGAACGCAAAGACACAATATCCCATTTCAACAAACTGTTTTTGAAATAATATCCTGTCAGGCAAGGGAACCCAATCTCTCAGTGACATGCATTTCACCTTATCCACTCTCCACTGACACTTTTTGCTGTTGCATACCTTGCCATGAAGTTGGCACATACCTGGACAGAGGTCCACTTATCTTCACCTAACTGAAGGCATTTATTTTACAGTTTGCTTCACACAAATGCATGGGCTTTATTTTTACCCTTATAGTATTAAGAGGGATTTAACTTTCATCCATCTTTCTGGAGACAGCTAATGATCAGAGGTTCCTTCCTCCCCACTTCAATTCTTCATCCTGTGACTTTCATGAAACAAAAATGATTCTTAGCTCACTTCAACATGTCAGCACAGAATCATTTTTTCAGGATGAGGATGGTGGCAACTTAACGATAACCACATACAATGGAATATTAAAATCACTACTCCCTAGTACTGAGTACTGTTGCATATAGTACTGAGTAAGTTGCTGCTTACACTCTGTGTATTTTTCTCTATTTTCTTTTTCTCTGAATAAAAGTTTAAAGTTACTCATCTTTTATGCAGACAGCATCACAGTGAAGTTGGCCAAGTAAGGAGAAAACACATCCCACCTCCATCAGATAGCTCTAATAACATTAGTACTACAAACAGCAGAACAGAAACCTCACCGTAATAACATCTGTACTGCGTACAGAGAGAGTCCAGTCATTAAAGGGTTTTTTGCAGAAAGACAGAAAGCTCTAACTCTTGGCTGGCCTTCTGTGGTAGTGCTTTTGAGTAGCTTATCTGGTTAGCAATGGAGTAAAATGAAAGTGACACATCAAAAATTAACTTTAACAAGACTTAAAGTCCACAGGCAGCAGTATTATGTCACAGGACAGAGATCCTACTCTGATGCTTCAGTCTTTGCCTCTCCACATGAGAGAAAGGTTCATGATCAGCATTTGTTGAGAGCTCTAGAGTAATTTAGAATCATAGAATCATAAAATGTAGCCAATAAAAAATAGAATTCAAAAGAAACCTAACTTTTTATGAAAAGAATTCCAGCCAGCCCACTGACAGCCCACCTGGGGCAGTGACTGAGATGTATGAAGCATTCCTAAGTCGTACCTCATCTTGCAGGCCACTGACTTCCCCATTTACACAAGACTTCAAACACTTGCTGTATGGTCATGTATTGCAGTACAGCAGTGCAAGCTCATACAGAAAAGCTCCCCATCACCTGTGCAGCTACAGATTTAGGACTGGAAATACTACAGTAATAATTCTGACCTGGAGACTCAGTAGTAGGGTGAAATTCATAAAGCTGTGGAAAGAGACAGCTTTCCCTCTACAAGCTTACACGAGATATGTCTCATTTATATTTCCACCTATTTTCCTTTCTCTTCTTACGAACTGTGTGAAATAACTGATCACTATTTCTAGGACCCAGCTGTTTGTTATTAAATCCAGCCATCATGAAAAGAAATTGACTTGGCTTTGAAAGGGCGTAGAGAAAAGATCTAGCTCCTCTAAAAAGTTCATTTGCAGTGACAACTACCAAGCAAATGTTAGAGACAACATAAAAAGTGAATTTATTTTAGCAAAAGCAGAGTAGCAATGAAAGTGTTTCTTTTTAGGTGATTGCTTAAGTTTCTCATAACAGACAATGAATATAAATGTCTGAGCTGAGGATTTTTCATACACTAAGTCTGAAGAAGAAACAGCACACTGGAAAGTGAAATGGGGATAAGGAATCCTTCAAAGAGAGACAGCTGAGTAATATCTTAAAACCTTCAAGCTCAAGGTCTTGAAGAACAGACACAGTTCTCCAAAGAGAATAGTCCTGAGCTTTGTCACAGAGGTGGTAATGAGAACAAGTGCTATTTCTGCAACATTTACTTCCTCTAAGAAAAATTTCTCACAACTGATCCTCAGAAATTAATGTTTTAAGCTTCTCCCTTTTCTCTAGAAGAACCTTCTCTATGAAATCAGTTCATTTATTAATTTTAGAATCTGTGTGTCATAATTTGATATTCTGAGTTACAGTCTTTCTGAAGAATAACTTTGAGGAACAAATGAATTATTCTTCGCCATGATTAAATCTCTTTCACTGCAACTGCTACTACTGATGATGAACTAGTTAAAAAATATTTTTTCTTAAGATAACACCTAGCATTCTTGTCTTTCCAACCCAAATATTTTACTTATCTGTTTATTAGAAGAACCACCATGAAACCTTGGTAGCCTTTACTCAGACAGAGTACCAGCCATCCTGAGAAAGTGTTTACTAGTTCATGGGTTGGATTCTCAACGACCTCTTGTAATTTCTGAAACAAATAAGTAATCTTCTTCTGCGAGTTCTGATACATCTCCATATGGTGCCATTTGAATACATTATTTTAGTGACAGTAATAAGACAGTTCTAAAAGCTGAGATTCTCTTTCTTAATAATCTTAGATATTTCTGACCATGCAGGTTTGTGAACAAATACAGGGTTTCCGCCTACAAGAAGAATAAGGCAGAGGAAGATACATCTTGGTCAGGAAACATCACACAATGGTCTTGAAAGCAGGGAAAATCAGAGGAGATCTGACGGGCAGTCTAGTAATCTCCTCTGCCTCCAGCACACAAGGGAAGAGGCACCAGTTGTTGCAGCAGTTTC
>JBCJKH010057419.1:19231-31725 GCA_039877255.1 Loriculus beryllinus | reverse complement strand
GGACACAGGGGCTTGGAGCAAGCTGCTCCAGTGGAAGGGGTCCCTGCCCGTGGCAGGGGTTGGAGCTGGAGGAGCTTAAAGGCCCCTTCCACCCAAGCCTTTCTATGACTTTATCGTCCCCTCAACCACATCAGCCAGACCAGAAGGGTTTTTATTGGTCCTCCTTCCCAGGGGCAATTCAATTTGCAACAGCCCTTAGCTCCATTAACCAACACACAAGGGGCAGCAAAAAAAGGGCTACCCAGGAACAGAGCACACTCCTCTAGTTGTAGGCACCATCAGTAACTTTCAGATAACACCAACAAGAATCAGCCTCCTGACGAAGGACCAGCCTGGCTCTGGAGGCTCTTGAAGAACAAGCCAGTGCCTGGTCCTGCCTTGGGCCCCATGCACATCTTGCCTACCCTGCAGAAGCTTCAGCCCATAACTAGCTCACCAGTAAAAGGGCAAAAGCAGCAGAGGCCTGCAGGGGAGCAAGGGGCAGGACAGACAAGCCTACACAAGCCAGGAGCTTGCATCCCTTCTACTGCCTCCGTATTGCATTTGAGACAAGCTGGGGTAGAAGCTGGGCAGTTACAGTCAAGGCACTTGCAAGAAACAAGAGGATGCCAAAGGGCCAACCGAGCATTGGCCAGGTGAACAAGGTGAGGGGACACAGATTTTTCCTCTCAGTTTGAGTAGGGAAGATAAACACCCTGCAGAGAGCAGAGGTTAAGTCCCAATGCTCTTGGGTCTAAGCCCAGAGTCCCACTGCTGTAGTCCCCCATGGCACTACTAAGCAGCAGAGACCAAAGCAGGCAGAGCACAGCTGGCTGGTAACACTAAGCAGGGCAGGGACAGGGCCTTCAGTTTCTCCTGTACAACTGCTCTAGACCAAGCACCTTAATCTGGAATTAGGACACTACTTTGCTGTTTCAGCTTTCCCTTGCATTTCCATGGTTTCAGGGACATTAAAGCATTCCAGTTTCAGTGCAGTACAGGCATCCCTATATCTCCAGCTGTCAGCTATAGACCCTGGGGGACTAGGCAGTGGGGTGAACCACCACCAGCATTTCCAGGGGCTCATAAATACAGTAACCCTCTCTAGCCTGCATCCAGGGTATATAACACTGTCCCATCAGAGCTCCTTCACTGTGAAGAGGACTCGCTCATCTCCTGCAGGACCTCCTCCAGCTTCAAGAGTATTTGAACTGCTTGGCCTCAGGGGGGTCCCAGCTGAGCCCCTCAGCTTCAACACCAAGCTAAGCCTGTTGTCTTTGCCATGACTTCAAGGAGGACATTTTACTTGCTGGCAGGTAGTTTTTCCTCCCAGAAGTTCCAGCCTCTGGCCACAGGGACCAAAGCAGCCAGCCAGAAATTGAGCCTCTACTCTCCCATCTGCCTGCCTCCTGGCAGGAAGCAGGCTGGACCTGCAGGTCAGAAGTCACCATCCAGCCCTGACTGCTCTGGGCCACACAAACCCATCCCCTGCAGTTTGCTCCCAGCTGGGGGGCCCCAACGCACTTGAGCCGGGAGCAGGCTCTGCCCAGGAGCCAAGATGCAGAGGCCAGGGTCGGACCGGGCAAGCAGAACCCTCGGGAGCGAGCGCCAGGGCAGGGGACAAGGGAGCCGGGTTCTGGAGCAGGGAGCAACTCACCTGAGCGTGAAGAGCAGCAGCTGCGGCGGCAGCCGCTGGGTAGGTGAAGGCAGCATGGGGGATGGCGGGGGTCAGCTCCGTGGTGTACAGCGGGTACGGAGCCCACGCCTCTGGTGATGCTGGAATGAGAGCTGCTCCGGTCAGGTCATCTACACAGCAGGAGACAAGGCGGCAGCAGCTCAGTCGCTGGCCCCAGCAGCTCGGTTCGAGGGGTTTCCAACCCCAAGCTGGAGTTTCGCACTGAGGCATAAAATCTTGCACCCTTCCAACATTCTTGTGACCAGGAACATGCTCTGCCACTGCTCAGCTGCCCACATGGGCTTTGGACACACACATAGGACAGGGCTGGTGTTACAGGATGGCAAGACACAGAAAGGGCTTTCAGCACCACATTACAGGCTGCCCAACAAGCCCCTGCAGGGCTGCTCACCCCACCAAGCTACACTGAGGGCACGTGACACAGAACCCATCCTTTCCGCTTGGCACCTAGGGATGATTTAAAGGGCTTAATGGTATCACTTGAACTACCCAAACCAGTTCTGCTCTCCCAACAGTTCCAGTGTCGGCCAGAAGCCTTACCAGATGCCTGTTACTCTGTTGTAACCCTAATATTCTGGCCTTCTTGCACCAGGCATATTTCAGGCAGAGCATACATACATATGGCTCTTTTTCCACCCTGTCAACATTCCCAGGGTTGGGCATCTCCCAGGTTGCACCAGCCATGACCTCAAAGCATACTCACAAGGGTCCCGTGCAATGAAGTGTGCACCCAAGGCAGGGTGGATGTTGGTAGGGTTTGGCGTGGCCATCAGCTTGCTCTTGGCCATCTTTGTGTTGGCTTTTGCAAACTCTAATCTCAAGGTCTGGGGGTTCTCTGGGTCGAAGCGGATGCCCTGTCACAGAAGAAAGCACAGGAATCTCTCAGAGGAGAGGTTTCCAGTCCAAGCAAGGGCAGTGCCTATCCATGGAGCAAAGCCCAACTGGGGAACCAAGGCCACCTTGCTGCAGCCACATGCCTATGTCACCTCACTGCAACCCTCGAGCTCCCACATGCTTGTATTTCTATGTTTGGCTGGCCTAGGACCACTGTTTCCAGCATGGTGGATATTTCTACCAACACTGGCCATGAAGTATCCACCTGCTGGAGCTGGGATAACCCATCTGTACTGGAGCTCCTACCTCTAGTGCTGCTACAGGCAGAGAAACTAGCACATGCCACAGTGCCCAAGGCAAGGTCTACAGCAGAGCAGAACCAGATCAGCATGTGTTGCTGCCTAGCTCCCACAGAGTATGTGGTTAGTTTTGGGTATGCCTCCCATGTTGACCATCTTCAGGTCTTTTTCTTGAGCTGCAGCAGTTTGTTAACACTGTGAATGTGCTAAAGAGCCCATACTAGACAGCACAGGCCCTGCCATGCAAACAGCAGCAAGGGAAGGCTCGTTTCCTTCCTTTCTGAAGGAAGTACCTTCTGGCTGCAGAGGTTTTGGCTGATCAGAGTCCAGGACAAGGACCTGCTCTGCTGACCTACCACACACTTGACACCTGGGCATTTGGTAAGTGAGGCTTGAACAAGGCCACTAGCACTGAGCAAGTCCTACAGCCACATGACAGACCAGCTCTGAACTGAGCCTGTTTCTCTACCCTCATACCCTGGTGAGCTTGACCCAGAGCTTCAGAAAGCTCATGTTAAACAAAAGTTGAGCTCCACATGCCTACTTAAAGCATTACAGGGTGTCAGCTGGGTATCGCCCTGTGCCTGGGAACCACCTATGCCCACAAGACATCTCTTCTCATCTGTTTTCCAAGGACTGGTTCCCCAAAGAAAACCCGGCTGCTCCAGGTACCCCAAGCAAAGCCCACCTTGGTGCTCAGGGCTCTTTGAAGAGTAGCTCTGGGCACACACTGACACACATAGGTAATCCATGCTCATTTGAACAAGGTGGCTCTCTTAGTCCACCAGTCTTCCCCATACAGGAGGGAGCACTTAATGGATAAGAAATAGGCTTCATCACCTGGATCTTGCCATCAGAGGCCAATTATTGAGTTGCATGCAAACTCAAGGAAAAGAAGTAGCTGTTCTTTCCCCATACCCTCTGAGGCCCTGGAGCAGTCTTCCAGTGGTCAGAAACTACACCTAACATCAAGTGTGGAATAGTCTGCATTCATTTGCTCACACTGATGTCAGCCTTAAACAGTTCTGCTGCTTCCCTGGTGAGATGCTGCAGGACCATTTAGCTTTTGTACTCAAGGGCACAGCTAAGACACCCTAACCCTTCCCATGCTACAGGCAAGCCAAATACAACTTTAGCCCCTAGCTCCAGGTCTAGCTACAGCATATGGCCCCTAGACCCCTAGGATCATCAGGTACTCCCAGCACATTGCGTACTCACATTCAAGGCGTTCTTTGCTGCTTCAGCACCAGCCCGGCTGTCAAAGGTCACAAAACCAACTGGCTAAAAGAAATAATGCTGATTTTAATTTGGAAGTGTCTTCCAGTTCCTCAAGCTACCTGCTACCCCCTCTGCCCCAGACAGCTTACAGCAAGCAGAAGAGATCACCTAAAGTTGCAGAGGACCTTCGAACAGGGCTTGAAGTGCCTTAGGTCATCTGCACAAGAATCCTGCTCTGCAGCTGCTCCCACCACACCAAAATGTTTTGGCATTCATGTATGCAAGGGCACTGCTCATCCTGGTAGCCCCCAGCAAGGGTACCCCATGCTGACAAGGGGGACTTGTTAGGAAAGGGATTAGGGTGGGACTGGGAAAGGCTTCTGGCAACACAGGGTTTGAGGCTGAAGCAACAAGTCTCATCCAGGCCATACGGCCCTGGGAAGCAGTAGAAGATATGGAGCCATTCAGCACATACCGAGAGCTTGGGGCCACCAGGATAGTGGAGGTGAGCAGAACCCTGCTGTAGACATGGTGCTAAACACAACAATGCTTTACATAGTGAAACAGTATCTGTCCCACTCCCCTCCCACCAGGTCTGGTTTTCTAGCAAAAACCAAGAAAGCTGGAAAGAGGAGATACCTGCTTTGAAGTTAGCTTGATCAGTGACCCTTCATAACCCTGCAGAAGGGAAGAAAGTAAGTCAGTGTCAGGTTCCTGAAGGAGCCAAGCTACAATCGAGACATGACACAACAGCTCCAGGAGGTCCTGTAGCACCAAATCCTTCATGAGGCAGGGTCTGCAGCAGCAGTAGGTACATTAACACTTCTTTCCCACCAAAAGAAGAGACTTAGACTAGACTAAGGGCAGAGCACATATCTTAGCTAGTGTCATCTGGCCCTTCAGGAAGAAATCCCATTTTCTAGCCCTTCATCAAGCTACTAAGACTAGCACCCTGCCGGGCGAGTGCCCATAGAGCGCTGCTCACCCCCTGCTACAAGAGGGCAAACAAGAAAACTCCACTTCACCCAAGGCAGCCTACATGTTGATCTAGCGAAGGATGGAGAGTTAGGAGATCAGGACACATCCTCAAGGAAGTACTGATCCAGTTGGGCAGCAGGGCTGGCCAAGCAGCCTTCATCAAGCTTGGAGATTGCATGATTTCAACAACTGTCTCCAGGGGAGGGTCACCAGCTGAGTACAAGCCATAGGTTACCATGCTGGTTTCATAGCAGGTTCCCCAAGCTTTCACAGAAGGCCAACCTTCCCACTTCATCCTTTCTGCCCCTCTGACAGAGATCCGGGCTGCAAGGTTGGCCATAAGACAGCATCTTTCTTACCAGAGACCAAATTTGAAAACCTTCTTACCTTGAATGGTCGGAAGAGTAGGTAGAGCTCTCTGGGCTTGATATCCACAGGAAGACCACTGACAAACAGTGTCCGTACCTAGGAGAGAGGTCAACGAGGTCTACTGAAAGGAGATGCTTAGCACCAAAGCAGGAGAACAGAGCACAGCTCCGAAGCTAGGTGCAACAGGAGTAAGACACCTTGCACCAAAGGTGGCCTTGCACACACCAACCTGTCCGTACTGTAGAGGAGTGATGGCCAGGATGAAATACACTCACTCCTTTCCTCCATGCCACAGAAGATTTAGGCCTTTATGAATAGCTCCCAGCAGAATAGTCTGGGTTGATTATGGCATGGACACCTGCCCCCACCACGGTTCCTGCTGGCTCGGCGGTGGCCCACAGATCAAGGGCTTCTCCTGGTTTGACGTGGCACAGCATGGGAGCAGTGTGGAGCAGAGCTGGCTCCTGCTCCATAGCAAGTGCCAGCTCCTCCTGTCACCACCAGAGGAAATGCTTAAGAGGAAAAGACACTGACGCAGGGCAGAGGGGTGAAAAGCAACCAAACTGCGAAGGATAACATTGCAATGGTAGGTCAGAGATTTTGCTAGCAGAACATGAATGACGTCAGTTGGGAAGAGGTTAATCTCACATACTGGAGTGACAGGAAGCAGGGTTTGATTTTAGGTGGTGTGCAGTGCTGGCACGGTCTGCTGCCTGTCATGGGGAAGTGACATGGTGCTGGCTGAGTCCCAGGGGACTGCAAACGCAGGTCTGTGTTCAGGACACATACCGGTGCGCAGAATAGTTTATTTTTCATAGAACAGGTCAGAAAAAGCTGCCGCTTCTCTTTCCTTCCTCTTTCCTCTCAAAGGCATTTTTCAAAGCTAATAAAATCTTCCATGAGGAAGATCCATGTCTGACCAAACATAAGCACCTGAGTTTTGACCTTTCTTGGTGTCTTTTTCCTTTCCAACCTGTTTTTTCCCTTGTTTGCATGCTTGCTTCTTCCTCAGTGGAAGGAAGAGACAGACAGGTAATTTTGTTCTATAAAATGTGCCCAATTGTTAGGCAGTTCTGCTTTTCAAACAAAGGCCGGTTTAGTATTCTTTTATGGAAAGCCTTGATCATTTTCAGTCTGTTCTAGCACAGCGGGATAGGCTGCTACATGCCTGCTGTGATTATTCCAGAAATCCTTCACGTTTAGGTAGCAGTTGCAAGAGCCAGAGCTGACTTAATATCCCTCATGCCAGGTAGATGGGCTGGGAAGCGCGTCTGCAAGTAAACACATGGTTTGGCTCACCGTCATCTGTCACTTATTATCTGTGTAAAATCATGCCTTATGTAGGTGTTTGCTCCAAGAAAGATATCCTTGACATCTGTCTGAAGCCTTATTCACAAAAATACGTCGTGACCAAAGTATTCTCAGCATATGACTTGTGTGAAGTTAAAGTAAGGGAGAAAAAAATGCAAAGTACACGGAAGTGTGTGTATTATACATATACATGCATGCAAGTGCACATGCCCCTAGTCCAATATAGTCTCTGCCTGACCGAGGCACTCAGCTCATGCTCGTTTTACCATTCCCAGGCACAGAGCTGAAAAGTTACTGGTGTGATCGCAGCCACCAGCACAACATTGTGGAGAACAGGAAATTTCCATAGGATGTACTTTACGGAAGCTGAAAGAAAACCTTAGATGATACCTGGCAATCCTTAGTGGGACTTACAGCAGCTAACTGGAAAGTAATATTAAACTCAAGTTAAAAGGAGCTCACCAGCTGGGGCTCTCATCTCCTTCTGGTGTGTTACCTCCCAAACCCAATGGGATTTCAGTGTTATTTGTCTCGAAAGAATAGCAGGTAGGAACAACAAACTCTCATCGTTTCTCCTGCAGAAGACAGGCTCTTCTGTCTCAGATTAAAAAGCAGGTTTGCAGAGCTGTACAGAGACTGTAATTCCTTCCTGACCCCTCTAATGGATGCCTTGAAGCATGATGCTTTGTTGACCTCGTTATTTCATCTTGCATAACTAGTTATACTCATAGTTACACAATTATCCAGGCCTTTTGAAATTCTGTATCTACAGGATTGGTTTCTGTAGCCATAATAATGAATTTTATAATCCTCTGGAGAGCAGCAAGGTTAGGAAATTAATGCAGAATTTGATGGTGAGCTATTTTAAATAGCTCAATAAATTATCTCGACAAGGATTTAGATTAGAAATAAAACACCACTCAGCTGTCTTGATGTTTTTTTAATGTTGCTTATTTCATGAGATTTGGTTCAGTCCTGTCCTTCCTGCTCTATAACCTTTCTGCAGCAATGAGGTGATGTAAATTGTTTCTAAATCTCTGAAAACAGAGGACCTGATGCTTATAGAGGGTTGCTGTTGTGGCTGAGGTGTGAAACCCAGCATCCTTCAAGAGGCAAACACCATTCAGTAGCTCACAGGGCAGACTTCAACAATGATGCCATGAAAATCACAGCCTTGTTTTGAAATGAAGTGTGATGGGTACATGAAAGAGTAAGTTTGCAGTGTAAGATATCAAAGTTTAAACTAAAAAATATTACCAGGTAAGTGTAAGGGTGAAGGTATTGATGGCAGTGATAGTGCGTGAGCTGTGGGGATGGATGTTCTCATCACCTAACCCACCAATCTCCTCAAGTTATCTCGCTTGCTCTGGAAATCATGGAGTGAGTGGTCCCTGAACCCTTGGGCCTGGGTATAGCCCCTGAGTAAGGCTCAGAGTGACTTCTAGGAAGCAGGACAAGCTGTGCTCCCTCATCAAGTTGAAAAATAGATTCTCAGGCTCTTTGGGATAGTCATCAGTGAATGTATCAAGAAGTGGGGGGGAAAGGTGACGATGAGCAGCAGTGGTGGTGTTCAGTGAGGTCAGTTGTTGAGGTAGAGAGGAAGTCTGACATGGCAGATACCTGTTAGTCTGGCAGTGGGAAACCAAAGTGGAGAAACTTGTTTCTAAGCAGTTGTCATGGCATGCTGGTGAGTATCAGTCTGTTCTCAGTACCTTCCCAAGTGGAAAATACTCCTATTCTTGGTATAGTTACAGGTAGAAACAGAGACATTTAGCAGATGGTGGAAAGTCATCATTTTCAGATCATATGGTCATATTCTTAACTGGGAAGGATGAGCTCTGAAACCAGTGATGTCACACCAACGTACAACAGCCAAAAGAATTGACTAATCAAATGTCACAGGCTGGAAACAATTTGGGGTTTGGGTGGGTTTTTTTCTGTTCTTAAGGTTAAATCTTTAAGCTGCTGCAGCTTTTCTCCTTGGTGTATATGGTACTCGTGAGAGCTAAACCACAAAACACTGAGGCAGGCGTTTGAAGGCACCTCAGCTTTCTCAGTGAAGCCAGCGATGGTGATGCGTTTTAACAGCAGAAACTGCAGTTTGTTTTGTAGTTGGTGCTGCATCCAGTTTTACTTTGTGGTGCTGGAAATGCCAGATTTCAGATGCCACCTTTGCCCTACAGATGATACCTTGGCCTAGACATTTGTTTCCTTTGGTTGCATTTCCTTCACTTCATACTGGGAATGAGAACCTGTTTGGTGGTAATTCCTCAACTCAGGTGTGGTTGGTGGCAGCTGGATGAGGTCACGGCACCAGCACGGCACCAGCACGGCACCGTTTTGAAGAGGGCTGGCTTTCTGACCAGCCTTTCTGTGGATGTTCCAAGGGCTGCTGATACTACTGACCACATCAGTTAAGCTTTAACGTGTGCCTTTTCAAAACTCACTTAGTGCTCCTGCTTCTCCCTTGCCAGCATAACCTCACCTGGAGGCATCAAAATTGTGCTGCTTTACCTTTCTTCCAGTGTAAGCCAGTGAAATATCTCCATACAATGATATCAGTGTAGCCACATTCGTGGAAGTATATCTGTTCTCATGTAAGAGACTTGAGCTCAGCTGCATTAAGCCTTACACTAGGATAGTTGTACTTGCTGCTGGTTAAACTCTGTTGGCTTAAAATAGGAAAGATTACATTCGTTGTGTAATCGTGCCGCTTGACATAGGCCAGGACTGAACAATCTGTCTTTTGGAATGGAAAACAGCATCTGTGTAAATGCAAACGGTTTTTGGAGAGTCAGTCCAGCTTGTTTCAATGCTAACATGAAAAGTGAGATACACTTTCTCAAATACACTGTTCAGATTTGCATGGTACATCTTGGATTGTTTTTTTTTTTGTTTCCTCTTCTGCTTTTTAATCTCTAGGATATCCTCATCTCTTTCTCCCTATCTTTGCTTCATACCTGAGCAGTGTAGCAATTTCCAGTCCATCAGGGACACATCTGAGAAGAAACACAATTTTCTTGTCCCTGTGTGGTGAAACCACATGGTGCAGCTCATGCTCACCATCTCAGGGCTGTGAGGAGGATGCTAATAGTAAGTGTCAGAAGTTACAAGTATGAAAGCATATCCAAAAAACTGAGATGCTCAAACCTTTGCCTGGACATTTGAGTGCATTCTTAAATGGTTTTCCTGACTTTGTCAGGTCACTTTGGCTATGCAGAGCATTATGTAAGTCTGAACTTTTATTATTACAGCTCTTTGCTCACAGCTCCACCAAAACTTTGGAGTAGTTTCTCAGAAGTAATTTGTAAGGGACCTGTAGTAATTGAGGTCAGATAAGCTGTATGTTTGATGAACAGCATGCTGGGAGCTGCCTGAAATGGTCAGCATCCATCTGGAGATTATCACAAGCCTCTGCTGAATAATTAACTGTCCCCTCACTTCTCTGATGGTCACTGTTTCGGAGAAGTGGCTCCTGCCTTCTGGATGGACTTCAGCACTTTGTCCTTCTAAAAGAAAGGTTCTGATGAGCTGCTTTTATGTTTCATATAGTCTTTTCCCCCTACTCATTGGCAGTTAGCTTGGGGGCAGGGATAAGTTTAGATTAAAAGCTCAGTGAGTGCACGTTGCAGAAGAAGTTTCTGCCTTCACGAGAGCTGGTGCTGCTAATGAGACAAGTAGTGCAGTGACAGGGGACAAACTACCTGATTTATCATCATCACCTTGTTCTTCTAGAGGGGAAACAGGTTGATGGTTTGTAGGTAAGACAGCATTTGTTCATTCCTTTGCATGCAGTTGGACCACCCTGGGGACATATGGAGACCCACACCTGCCCCTGGTGCTGGGTTCCCCATACCTGCTCCTCACCTGACAAACATGATGCTCTTAGATTTATCTGTCTTACTATTCTTTATGTAATGTGACTCAGTGTCTCCAACAAGTCCCACTGCACATTCCCTTTTGGAAATGCTGGCCATGGTGTGGTGTGGGGATGTGTGCGTGCATGGAAAGTCAGCCTAAATTCATGAGGTTTTGCTGCTGCTTTGTTGCTGTGGGAATTGCAAGAGGAGAAATGAGAGAAAATATCTTATACTGCAGCAGACTGAAATGCTAGAAATCTTTCATTTGCCAGTAATTGTGGGGTTAATTAACCAGCCTGGTAACGCCAGTGTAGTTGTATGTTGTACAGTGTGTCTACAAGCATACTTGGTACCCTGCTAGCTCGGGATTCATTACCTGTTTCCCTTTTAGCTTTGTTTCCGGATTTTCTTAGGTTTTGTCAGTAATAAGATGCCAAGCGTTCAGGTTATACAATGTTCCTCATGTTCCAGCATTAATTTTTGCTGAGTTATTTTACACTTGGTAAAGCAGCAATGTGACAGTTATACCTGTGAGGAAGTCTTGAGCTCAGAAAATTCTCATCTTAAACATTACCTCCTGAATGAAAGAGCTGGGCAAGTCTTAATGTGAAATTAAGGGAAGAAACAAGCCAGTTACGTGTATGCAATAATAACTGAGCTAAGTTATGCCATGAGATGACATGCCCCTGAAGAGTCCCTTTTTGTGACAGTCATTGAATAGGAGTAAATAGAGTGAGCTTCAGGAAACATCTGTGACTTTCCTGGATTGACAGATTAAATGGTGCTACAAAATCCCAAAAAGAAATTTCTACATCTGTTATTTATTCATGTAGTAGTGATGACAGGTGAATTTCAAAGAGCAAATGCAACTTCCTTCTTTTTTTCCCATCCAACCTATCTTGCCTTTTGCTTGTTCATGCTAGTCACTAAGGAAAGGCCTGTGAGGGGCTATCAGCAATCAGCTCTGGTATCTGGAGATGTCATCTCTGCTCTTTCATTGGCAAGACAAATCACATTATAAGTGAGAGAGGAAGATGAATGCTGTCAGAAGTTGTGTTGATGGTTGTGGCTGAGGCACACAGTGACAGTGATGCTACAGCCCTACCTGTCAGAGGGGGCTCTACACTGCAGACACACCAGGATGGCACTTGGCAAGGGCAATGCGGACAGTACTTTGTGGAGCTGCAGATCCAGAGCCTGGTGTAAGGCTTTCTGTCAGCTCCCCTTGTCAAAAAATTGCTCAAAGCTGGAACCTGCCAAAAGCAGTTAGATAAAGGTTATGTATTCGATTATTCCGTAGCCCAGCTAACTTAAACAGCCTTCCAGCTCTTCCTTCACTAGTAATGATTTGCTTCATCTACACAGGCACAGCACTGCTCCAGAGTCATTTAATCCTTTAGATTTAAGGGTTGTTTTCTCTTTTATTAAAAAAATATGTGGTATATGTGGTCCAGGTATATATGGATTGTTCTTGCAGTGTCCTCTTAGTTATAGTTAAAATAGATCTTTCTGTGTGGGGAACTTCAGGTGGGTGATAAGGCATTGCCCACCAGAACTTCTCTTGTCAGTTCTCTGTACATACGGTGATGGCAGTGCTGTTGCTTCCTGTGTCATCTGCGAGGGTGGAAGGTCATCTTAAACCCTTGAAGCCTCAACTCCAGGCATCTATGCCCAGGTCTGAGCTTTAAATACAGACTGTGGAGCCTCTCACAGGGTTTAACATTTTCCTAGGAGAAAGGGACTTTTTCTTCTTTGAAACTCCATTTGCATGCTGGGTCTGCTCCCTAATAAACCATAATAAACATCACTGCCTTTTCTATGAGCAGTACAGCGCTAGAATATTTGAGTTTGAAATATGGATTTTGCTGCCTGGAGTGTGGTACCTCTTTGAATTTTTAGAAGCTGTTGGTGTGGGATGCCCATGAGGTTTTTAACAGTTTCATAAAGGTA